>JAQOTM010000665.1:35338-119418 GCA_029168755.2 Tillandsia fasciculata | reverse complement strand
TTTGAAAACAACCTCCTATATTCCACCACAAAAAAAAAAAAAACAACCTCCCATATTCCACCACAAAAAAAAAAAAAAAAAAAAAAAAAAAAAAAAAAAAAATCCACCATATATCCATCATCGCCACATCAAAAAAAAAAAAGAAATAGCACTTCTCAACTCCTCCGGTGACTTTCTCAGCAACTCCGATCGACTTCCTCAGCACCTCCGATCGACTTCCTCAGCACCCCCAATCGACTTCCTCGGCCATTTTTTTAAAACGTATTTCTCAGGTAAAGAAAAAAAAAGAAAAAAAAATTCAATAAAGCCGGTTAGGACCTCTCCGGACGCCCTAACTTTAGGCTCAAAAGAAAAAAAAAAAAGAAATTCAATAAAGCCGGTTATGACCTCTCCGGATGCCCTAACTTTAGGCTCAAAAGAAAAAAAAAAGAAATTCAATAAAGCCGGTTAGGACCTCTCCAGACGCCCTAACTTTAGGCTCAAAAGAAAAAGAAAAGAAAATTTAATAAAGCCAGTTCGGACTTCTTCGGACGCCCTAACTTTAGGCTCAAGAAAAAAAAGGAAACGAAAAAAAAAAGAAATTCAATAAAACCGGTTCGGACCTCTTCGGACGCCCTAACTTTAGGCTCAAGAAAAAAAGGAAAAGAAAAAAAAAGAAATTCAATAAAGCCGGTTCGGACCTCTTCGGACGTCCTGACTTTAGCCTCAAAAGAAAAGAAAAAAGAAATTTAATAAAGCCGGTTCGGACCTCTTCGGACGCCCTAACTTTAGGCTCAAAAGAAAAAAAAAAAAAAGAAATTTAATAAAGCCGGTTAGGACTGTTGGATTATGTAAAATCATGTTTCGAGTCCATATGGATTTGATCCAATCTTGATCCTAAATATTAGGGATGATTTAGAAATATCTTAAAGATAATTCTTAAGAGGATATGGACGACGACTAGAAGTGATTTAAAAACTCGGATGGACGGTGGAGATCGTTAATTAGAGTTATATTAACTCTTGCGATTCATCTTTTATTTTTTAGAGCTTCATTGAAAAATCCTAATTGAGAGGAAAAACGTGGAGAGCTTCCGTGAGAGAGTTTCTTGTAATCCAATTTTACTCCTTGTACTTTTGTGTCGTGGATTAATCGAATAACGCATTGAGGTGGTCTTGCCCGTGGACGTAGGTTGACACATTATTGGTCGAACCACGTAATTCTTGTGTCCTTGGATTCTCTTATTTGTTTTATTTCTTTAGTTATTCTCGTGCTTGTTTTCTACAATCGTTTTCGCCTACTTTCATCTACGAAAGATTCTATTTCCGCTGCGCTCGTGTGCTGTGTGGGTTGAGGTGTGCTCGGTAACCCCACGGCCGGTCCCCCTTCAATTGGTATCAGAGCGTTTGGTTATTCGTAGTTCGTTGACGGTGAAACGATGGCGGGGAAAGTTTCAGTGACAAAGTATGAGATTTCTCGATTTGATGGAGCGAACTTTACGTTGTGGAAACTGAAGATGCAAGCAGTTTTGATTAAAGATGCTTGTGAGATCGCCCTGCAAGGAATAGAGAATAAGCCGGAAGGGATGACGGATAAACAATTTGAAGAGAAGGACAAGACGGCTTTGGCAAACCTATATTTGGCACTGGATGATTCGGTGTTATTCAATGTGGAGACTGAGACTACCGCAACGGGATTTGGGATAAATTAAAAAAATCTCTATGAAGGAAAGTCATTGGTGAACAAAATTTTCTTAAGGCGACAATTATACAATCTAAAGATGAAGGACGGGGCACCGGTATAAGAACATCTAAGTACATTCAACTCTATCGTGAGCAAACTCGCTGCCCTAGACGTGAGAATTGATGAAGAAGAAAAGGCAAGTATTTTACTTTGCTCGATGCCGGAGACTTGGGATAATTTGATTATGAACTTGAGCCATATTGAAATCCTTAAGATGGAGTCGATTGTTGCATCATTACTTACCGAGGAGATGAGGCGGAAGTCTAGCCAAGGAAGTTCTTCGGGGGAGGCTATGATAGCACGGGCAAGACCTTTCGAGAGGGAGTATGGTGATCGAGGAAAGTCGAGATCAAAATCCAAGGGCAAAAAGAAAGTAAAGTGCTGGAATTGTGGAAAGTTGGGGCACGTGAAGAAAGATTGTCGGGTTAAAGGAGTTGATGGTAAATCCGATTCAAATAATTTTCAAGGTAATATAGCCGAAGCGGATGCTAAGTCGGCTAGTTCAGAAGACGGAGATGCGTTAGTCGCATTGGATAGATCCGAGCTTATTTATCATTGGATCTTGGATTCGGGGGCGTCATTCCACATGACTCCCTATAGGGAGTGGTTTCATTCTTATAAGTCACGGGATTGTGGAGTTATCTATTTGGGTGACAACACGGCATGTCCGGTGGTTGGAGTGGGAGACGTTCGGATCAAGATGTTTGATGGTGTTATTCGGACGGTTTCTAATGTTCGACATGTTCCTGCACTTCGAAAAAGTCTTCTATCACTTGGAAAATTTTGCAAACAAGGGTTTAAATTCATCGGCGAGAAAGATCACTTGAGGGTATGTCAAGGTTGTTTGGTGTTGATGAAAGGAGAGCAAGTAGGTGGCCTTTATAGATTAGTGGGCGAGACTCAAGTGGGAGAAGTGGTTGTTGCAAGCGCAAAGGAAGAGTCTTCAATGGTGTGGCATCGCCGTTTAGGACACATGAGTGAGCGCGGATTGCAGGTATTATCCAACCGTGAACTTCTTTCAGGTTACAAGTCCGCGCCATTAGATTTTTGTGAAGATTGCATCTACGGGAAGCAACGAAGGTTGTTTTTTTCTCTATCACATCAAAGAAGTAAGAAGCATCTCGAGTTGATTCATTCGGATACTTAGGAGTCGCCCGATACTTCGTTGGGCGGATGTTCTTACTTTGTTTCATTTATTGATGGTTACTCTCGGAAGGCTTGGGTGTATATTCTAAAGCGAAAGTCCGATGTGTTTGAGACTTTTAAGAGGTTCAAAACTCTTGTGGAGAATGAAAAGGATTTAAAAATTAAGTGCCTACGTTCTGATAACGGAGGGGAGTATTGTTCAAAAGAATTTGACGAGTTTTGTATTGAACATGGAATTAAGCGGCATCTTACGGTACCCGGTTAGCGGAGAGGTTAAATAGAACACTTATGGAGAGGGCCCGTAGCATGTTGAGTACTTCAAAACTCGACAAGAGATTTTGGGCGGAAGCCATGAGCACGACTTGTTATTTGATTAATCGAGCGCCGACAAAATCACTTGGTTTGGAAATTCCTGAAGAAGTCTGGAGCGGCAAGTCCATTGATTACTCCTATCTTCGTGTTCTTGGATGTGATGCTTATACGTGGATACCGAAGGAGAAAAGGTCAAAATTGGATAAGAACTCTCGGAGGTGTATATTTCTTGGCTATGCGAAAGGTGTTAAGGGGTATCGATTGTGGGACCCTACTAACCACAAAATAGTCATAAGTCGTGACGTTATCTTCAATGAAGGGTCCTTTCAAGGCACCAAGGAAAAGCAAGATGATGATGCTATGATTCCAATTGAGCTCTTTGAAGCGCGCGATGAGGTGCAAGTTGAGCAAACACAACAGGATGATGAAGTGGTTGATGATGAACCTGATTTGGAATCTCCGCAATCATCCGAAGATACAAATTCACCGGTAGAGTCGCCAGCGGATTCCGGGCGTCCTAGTAGAGTTATTAGACCTCCTGCGAGGTATAATGACTATATTACTTCATTTATTCCTTCTGCAAACCATGTTAGTGCAAATGTTGCTTTAGCGGAAGAAGATGAGCCGACTTCGTATAAGGAGGCTTGTGAGTCGACTGACGCTGGGAAGTGGCAATGCGCGATGGAGGAGGAGATGGAGTCAATTCGGAAGAACAAGACTTGGGAACTTGTTGATTTGCCGAAGGGAAGGAACGCGATTGGATGTCGGTGGGTGTTTAAGGTGAAAAAGGATACAGATGGGAATGTGGAGAGGTTCAAGGCAAAGATTGGTGGTGAAGGGATATGCTCAGAAGCCGGGAATCGATTTCGATGAGATCTTCTCACCGGTGGTTCGTCTTACCACTATTCGGGTTGTTTTGGCGATCGCAGCGGTCATGGATTTGGAGCTCGAGCAGATGGATGTAAAAATAGCATTCTTGCATGGTGACATGGAGGAGGAGATATATATGTCGCAACCCGAAGGCTTTGTCGAAAAATGCAAGGAGTATTTGGTTTGTCGGTTGAACAAATCGTTGTACGGCTTGAAACAAGCGCCAAGGTATTGGTACAAGCGATTTGATTCCTCCATTATAAGTTTGGATTTTGATAGGCTTGAAGCGGATCATTGTGCATATTTCTGCGATTATAATGACGGGAGCTTCTGTATTTTGTTATTATATGTCGACGACATGGTGGTCGCCGAAAATAACAAGGGCCAGATATCTATCTTGAAGACTCAGTTAGCCGGTGAGTTCGATATGAAGGACTTAGGAACTGTGAATCAAATACTCGGGATGAAGGTACTACGGGAGAGAAAGAATAGAAAAGTTTGGCTTTCACAGAAGAGTTATGTGGAGAAGGTTCTGCGGCGCTTCAACTTGCAGAACGCAAAGCCAGTTTCTACCCCGTTTCCTATTCATTTAAAATTGTCGGCCGAGCAATCACCGGGTACGGAAGCAGAAAAGACCGACATGGCTCGGGTACCATATTCATCGGCAGTAGGGAGCCTTATGTTTGCCATGGTGTGCACGAGACCCGACATTGCTCAAGCAGTGGGAGCAGTGAGTCGGTATATGGCGAATCCAGGTTGTGAACATTGGAATGCAGTGAAGTGGATTCTCAGATATTTGAGAGGTACTGCGGATTTCTCACTCTGTTATGGTTCTGCGGGTTTGGAGTGCGTCAGATATGTGGATGCAGATTTCGCAGGAGATAAAGACAGAAGAAAGTCTACCACGGGTTATGTTTTCTCCATGGGCGGTGGTGCTATTAGCTGGGAGTCGAAGCTTCAGTCGGTAGTCGCTTTGTCGACGACGGAGGCGGAGTACATAGCAATAACACATGCTTGTAAGGAGGCTATCTGGCTAAAAAGATTTTTAGGAGAATTAAAAGTGAAGCAAGATGTGGTGGGAGTGAATTGTGATAGTCAAAGTGCAATACACTTGGCGAAGAATCCGGCGTTTCACTCTCGGACGAAACACATTGATATTCGTTATCACTTCGTGAGAGATGTGGTGGATGAGGGTTTTATCTCATTGTTGAAAATTCACACAGATGCGAATCCAGCGGATATTTTAACGAAACCGGTGACTCGAGAGAAGTTCAATTGGAGTATGGCTTCTCTCGGTCTTGGAGCTACATGAGGAGAGTGGGAATTTGGCAAGATATTCAATTTTGTGTTTTATGAAATTCGGCACATGTTTTTAAGTGGGAGAATTGTTGGATTATGTAAAATCATGTTTCGAGTCCATATGGATTTGATCCAATCTTGATCCTAAAGATTAGGGATGATTTAGGAATATCTTAAAGATAATTCTTAAGAGGATATGGACGACGACTAGAAGTGATTTAAAAACTCGGATGGACGGTGGAGATCGTTTCCTATTAGAATTAGGTTTTTAGAGTTATATTAACTCTTGCGATTCATCTTTTATTTTTTAGAGCTTCATTGAAAAATCCTAATTGAGAGGAAAAACGTGGAGAGCTTCCGTGAGAGAGTTTCTTGTAATCCAATTTTACTCCTTGTACTTTTGTGTTGTGGATTAATCGAATAACGCATTGAGGTGGTCTTGCCCGTGGACGTAGGTTGACACATTGTTGGCCGAACCACGTAATTCTTGTGTCCTTGCATTCTCTTATTTATTTTATTTCTTTAGTTATTCTCGTGCTTGTTTTCTACAATCGTTTTCGCCTACTTTCATCTACGAAAGATTCTATTTCCGCTGCGCTCGTGTGCTGTGTGGGTTGAGGTGTGCTCGGTAACCCTACGGCCGGTCCCCCTTCAAGGACCTCTCCGGACGCCCTAACTTTAGGCTCAAAAGAAAAAAAAGAGAAAATTTAATAAAGCCGGTTCGGACCTCTTCGGACGCCCTAACTTTAGGCTCAAGAAAAAAAAAGGAAAAGAAAAAAAAAGAAATTCAATAAAGCCGGTTTAGACATCTTCGGACGCCCTAACTTTAGGTTCAAGAAAAAAAAGGAAAAGAAAAAAAAAGGAAATTCAATAAAGCCGGTTCGGACCTCTTCGGACGCCCTAACTTTAGGCTCAAAAGAAAAAAAAAGAAAATTTAATAAAGCCGGTTCGGACCTCTTCGGACACCCTAACTTTAGGCTCAAAAGAAAAAAAAAAAGGAAATTTAATAAAGCCGGTTAGGACCTCTTCGGACGCCCTAACTTTAGGCTCATCCCAAAACCGGTTCGGATGATTTCTTCGGACATCCGAACTGAGGTTAAGTCAAAAAGGGATTTCCTTCTGATCCCAAATCAAATTATAGGATAAAAGGGATTGAACCCCAAGATAAGATTAGTGGATTTCCTTCTGATCCCAAATCAAATTACAAGATAAAAGGGATTGAACCCCAAGATAAGATTAGTGGATTTCCTTCGGATCCCAAATCAAATTACAAGATAAAAGGGATTGAATCCCAAGATAAGATTAGTGGATTTCCTTCGAATCCCAAATCAAATAAAAAAAAATAAAAAATAAAAACTTCTTCGGATCCCAAATAATCTCAAAAAAAAAAAAAACAAAAAGAAGAAGAAGAAGAAGAAGAAAAAGAAAAAAAACTTCTACGGATCCCAAATAATTTCAAAAAAGAAATTTCTTATGACCCCACATCAAAATAAAATAACGGTATTTGCTCGCATCCCAAGAAAAAAAAAGGGATTTCTTCTGACCCCAAAACAAATAAAAATAAATGGAGATATTGAAATAAACGGAAATTTCTCTGAATCCAAACAAAATTCAAATGAGTCCTAATCAATTTGGAGTCTAAGTCCAATTCCAAAAGGACTAATAAATGAATTCAATCATTTATTAAATAAGGCTCAACCCATATGCATGCCTCAAATTTACCCATATGAAAATAATGCTCAGTCCTCATAGGGATCTCAACCACATACGGGTCCCAAATCCAGTCCAGGTATAATATAAGCCGAGTCCACAAATAAAAAAAAACCAAAACCCATTCGATCCACAAATAAAAAATTCCAAAACCCATTCAATCTCATCGCCTTAACATATATAATTAAGGCAAAATTATATCCAAACCGACTAGATTCTAAATCATATGCTTAGAATTTAGCCAAATCCAATTCGATCGAGCTCTAACACATATACCTAGAGTTCATCCAAACCAACCTAACTAACCCTAATACACATACTTAGGGTGTAGTTAACCTTTTACTCTAGCACATATATCTAGGGTAGAAGCCAAATCAACTCAACTAATCCTAATACATATACTTAGGGTTAGTCAACCTTTTACTCTAGCACATATAACTAGAGTAAAAAACATATCAAACTTGGCCAATCTTAATACATATAGGACTTAGCCATCTCCTACTTTCGAGTAGCATCAAATCCGACCCACCTCAATACATATCCTTGGGGTTTGGTCTCTCCACTTTGGAACATACGCCAAATATGGAATCAAATATAATTGGACTCTAATACATATACTTAGAGCCAATTGAACCCAATTAAACTCTAACACATATACTTAGAGTTTAATATCGACTAGTTCTCAACACATATAATCGGGATCAAGTCAATTTTAAATCCAGCTAAATCCTAAAACATATACTTAGGATTTGGTCAATCATTAGGATACGATTTATTCTATCCTTCTCATAAAGGTCTCTTAATCGAAGGTGCCCCAATCACATGTGGGTAATTAATAATAGATGCTTGCGTCTATTGGAAGTCATGGATCCGCAATACCTGATACCCACATATACCCATCCACACATATAAATATTCATCTGAATCATGAATACCATCCCACGGGAATCCCGAGAAAAGAGAGGAACCACGCGAGATGAGTCATTCGAGATCGCAGACAATGTAGTGGTGCTCACCAGAGAAGCCGCCAAGGAGGAGTTCTCAGCCTGTGCCAAAAGGGTGAGTCTGCAGCCACCATACAGCCCGCGTGCAGGGAGTGATCGAGAGAGGGATCTAGAGAGGGAGAAAGAGATCAAGAGAGAGGAAGTGATCAGAGTCAAGAGGAGGTGGGGTAGCCTGCTCGTATCCCTTACTGCTCTCAGGTGCCTGCAGCCATGGATAGAGGTATGCTGGTTAAGAGGAAAAGAGAGGAGGAGAAGGTGGCGGCTAGGTCCGATTCCAGCAAAACTTGGACCGACACGTTCGTCTCTGAGTGTAGATTCTAATGAGCACTTGCTTGCTAAATTCCGTTGGATATTCAGCGAGATTTTCTTTCGTGAACGCACTGTGTTCGGTCTCCAGCAGAAAGCTGTGTTCGGTCTCCAGTAGAAAACTGTATGCAAATTTCATTCAAGATCCTATAACTTTTTACCCGAAACTCTGTTTTCAATGTAACATAGCTACAGACGTTCGTCTTTTAAGAGTAGATTTCCTAGAGCCCTTATTCTCTAAAATCCACTAGATATTTTGCAAGATATTTTTTTTTGAACCTACAGTGTTCAGTCTCCAACAGAAAAACTGCAAGTGATTTCTCATTTTTCTTTAAAAATTGTGCTTTTAACGTGCTAGATTGAGAAAGGGACATCACCACGACATTCAAATCCGACAGTTCAGATAGAGATTTTGTTTCGTCGGATTCGAATCATGTTTCGTTATGTCAGCAATTTTATCGCAAAGACACCTCACGTATTCGAATTTTCAAATTTTCAATTTCCAGAAATTCCTAAAATTATAATTTTTTGAGTATTTAAATTATCCAATTTCATGGTTACTATAATAATGGTTTGCTTTTTGAACCCCGGGGCGTGACAGTTTGGCCAGAGTACTGTTGTGCATTAGTGTTATATATTTTTACGGACTTGAGAAAGAAGATAGTGATATTGAAATGTTTAGCTATTTTTGACCCATTTCAAGATTGTGATGTGCTTATGCAGCATATTTATCTAGCATTTGTAGCTATATGTAATGGGTGTTCTTTTTTTATTTTTGGGTCTTTTTGTCAAAAGAGAATTTGTGATCTTCTTCAGCTTCATATATTTTTACTATGTTTTACAGCGAATGTTTTATACATAAGAGATAAAACGACATTCTCCACTCTTCTTTACAGAATTCGAAGGTGCTTTGATTTGTGTGTGCTCATGTTTTTTTAATTTTTCTTCTATTAGTTTTTTTAAAAAAAGGTAACACCGATGGGAACTGCTAGAGTTCTATGGTGGTACTTCAAACGAAGCCTTAGTTAGTTATTAACACAATATACTTGGTACAAATTTTTAATTATATATGTTGTTATTCAAGTAAATAACTAATGTATCTAATTAGTATAGTTTCAAAGTTAGGTAATACTAAACAAGAACATAAATCACACTTTAGGCAATAAGTCCAGTTACATGCATAGTTTTGGAAAGAAACTACATGATAATCCAAACCAGGGATTGAAGTGCCGCCCGTGCCGGGGCGGCACGGGCGGCACGTACCGTGCCCCTCAATGAGGGGCACGGTACAGGGGGGGTCTCTCACCCCCCCCGTCTCGAGCGGTACCCACAGGGTATCGCTCGAGACAGAGCGATACCCTGTGGGGTATCGCAGGCCGTGCCGAGCCCTTCGCTTCCACCACAGACATCCACAAAATTTCGAAGTCGCACCGCGAAACCGTCGGTGAACTTGAATCATAATATCGAAGCGATTCTGATTTTGAGTCACAACTAACAAGTATGTTAATTGGTGAGTGTAGTAAGCTATATATAGTCAATATTCATAATTTTTATTCTCTATGAGATATAGTTATTTCTATTCTTTATGAGATATAGTTATTTCTATTTAAAATTTATTTATTATATTGTTATTTCTATTCTCTATGAGATATAGTTGTACTTTATATATTAAAAATAATTATCAGTATGTCAATTGGTAAGTGTAGTAAGCTATATATAGTCAATATTCATAATTTTTTGACTAAACAGTTCAAAACAATATTATAAGAGCTTATTGGGAACAATAAAAACAAAAAAAAGCCGTGCCAGAGCGTGCCACTGGGAGGTCATGCGTATCCATCGGCACGCAAGCGTGCCACGTGTCGGCACGGGGGCGTGCCGGTACCGTACCGTGCCAGGCGGCGAGCGGCACGCCCCCGTGCCACGGCACTTCGAACCTTGATCCAAACATAAAAGACTTTAGACAAAAAGTCCAGTTCACACACACTCTGCTTCTATCTATCCATCAGAACATAATCACACATTAGATAAGAAGTCACGCACATACATTTCTTATTTATTAGATCACCTTCCGAAAAGCAACCATTTTCTGAATAATTATGTAAACTTGCATGCAAAGATTATTACTAGTCTACTTTTTGCTTCAGATGGATAGATAGAAGTAGACTTCAAGCACTCAAATAGTAATTGGCTGTACGAACAACAACGATAGGTACTTTTCAAGATGAGTAGAGTATGTGAAAGCGTCTGTGTACTTGTATACCAATTCGCTCACTCTAGTGAAATTATCAACTCGTTCAATAAGAGGGATTGGAATATCAGTTGGCTTCAAGAATGTTTCATTTATTATTTTCCATCCATCTTCTATTATGGAGCAAAATTTTGCAATGGCCACTTCCTTGGTTGTGTTGTGTTCTTTCATATAGGCATCCAATGTAGAGACAGAGTATCCCATTTTTTGTTCTCGCTGATGAAAGGAAGTAATTAAAAAATTAGAGATCATTACCAAGTAATGAACTAAATCTGAAACTAATACTATGAAACATAATCAAAGGATGAAGCAAGACAAAAGAGATGGTAAGGACTTGTTTGTCCCTTCTAAACTTTCACTAAGTGTTGTTTTGAATAGAGTTATCTAGAATGTATTAATTCTTTGTAATAGTTTATTACAGTAAGAAGCAAAAAATATTATATGGAGTTTTTGCTTTTAGGACAATAACTGTATTTTGCTTTGCTAATATAGCCAGAAGCTTCAAAAGATTTTGCTTGTCAACAAAGCTATATATATGGAGACATCCACATTATTGTAGCACATATATACATCAAAAAGTATGTGAAAGCATACATAGTTTTACAGATCACACGCATATGCGAGAATGAGAGAGAGAGAGAGAGAGAGAGAGAGAGAGAGAGAGAGGGGAAGGGATTACCTCAAATGAAGTGATATCATTCATTAGTCGGGAGATAACGGCTGAAGCTTTAACTGCTTCAGATATACTAGCAACCCACTCAAATGCCTCCTTTGTTGCGATATTATCCATGCCAACAAAGGAGGCACAGATTACCGCCGGATACGATGAGGAAATCATTGAAGTTTGCAACTGTTCATCAAAAGTCGGCACATAATCATGTGCATACCATTCGATCTCCATAAAATAAGCACTAGCTAGTTTTTTAAACTGCAGCCACCAAAATAGTACCTTCATTAGTTTAATTATGTCGTTACCTTATTTGACTACTCATACCCCTAACGGCCATTAGCGATCAAAGGGAGGATTAAAAATAGGGATTTACTATTCACTTTAAGTTGTGGGGCCCGTCCGCTTCTTTACTGATTTCTGGAAGATCCGACCGTCAGATCGTCGACATATGTGTATCAATTTTTCATGTTTCGATGAGACGATCGCAATGGTGACCTCGGATTTTCGAGATCAGGCTCCGATCAAAAGTCAGTATTTTTGGGCCACTAATGCACTGCTAAATTCCTATTTTTGCCATTTAAATAATCCAGAAAATTATTTAAACCTAAAATTTGGATTTTAAAAAAAATCACGATTACTACACAATAGGCCCTCCTATAGCCCAAAATAGCACTTGGGTCCTTCATAGTAGTTGAAAAATGCAGAGAAGTCCCTCACCAAGGAAGTGCACGCATTTTGATGCATAAAATATTAGGCTTCTATGCAAAATACTATGAATTTTTCCTATTTCACGCTTTTCGAGACAACCGGTTGTCAAACTGAAAAACGGACACCACCACGACGTCTGGCTCGACGAAACCTATAGGTAGCATTTGGTAATGAGGATAAGAGGGGGATAACCCCCTTATCCCCGTTATTATACCCAAACACAATTTTCTTGGGTGAGAATAGTTAAACCCACCCCTAACGGGTTATCCTGGGATAACCCGCTAAGGGGTGGGTTTAGCTATTCCCACCCCCAGGCGGAATAGCGGAATAGCGGATAAATATTTAATATTAATATTAAATATATTTAATATTAATATTTAATATTAATATTAAATATTAAAATTTATCTAAATATTAATATTTAATATTTAGATAAATATTAAATATTAATATTTAATATTAAATATTAATATTTAATATTTAATAATAAATATTAATATTACAATTTAATATTTAATTGTAAATATTATTTAATTTTTTTAATATTTATCTAAATTAAATATAAGGTTGATTAATACCATAAATTTATTTAATTTTAAATTATATCATAAAGGGCAAAATAATAAATAAAAATATTTATCCTCTCAATTATTCTTATTCCTCTATATCCAACCAAACATAATTTTCTCTTATTCATCTTATTCTTCTTATTCCTATATAATTTATCAAACACAATTTTCTTTAAACCCAGTATAATTCTTAAACCCAACCAAACAGAAATTTACACTAATTCCTGCTAATACCATAACTTATACCTATCCCCGGTATAACTAAATTTTTCTTATCCCCGAACCAAACGCAGCCATAGAATAGCAATTTTGATTTTTTGAGTTTGTACCATGATAAATTCTTGATCCATCTTTATCTGTGTAATTCACAGTTCTGCACGTTTTTCGATGTTTTAGGCTCGTCAAACATAAATTTCGTCAGCGCCACTGTGCTCAGAACAACGACGTCATTTAAATCTACTAGCTGGATCATCAGATTCGGACACCAGACAGTCGATCGACCGACGTTGGCCAGCGAGGAAATTAAATTAGGGGTTACTATTCATAAGTACTATTCACTTAAGTCGTGGGCCCCACTAACTTCTTTGCTGATTTCTGGACGATCCGACCGTTAGATCAAAAATTGGTCTATACCATTTTCAATCGATTCGATGAGACGGTCGCACTGATAATTTCAGATTTTCGAGATTAGACTCGGATCTAAAAGTCAAAAAATAACATCTCGAAAACTGTGCAATTTGTATACCGGTATACAACCACTTAGATTTCTTTTGTTTCTCAGACTTAAATTCATACTTGAATTTTCTCAAATTCAAATTTAAATTTCTCGAGTACTACAACTAGCAACACGGGGGTATCCCGATCTTAGCGAAGATGAGCACGGGTGTCCTCCGACGTTCAAGAGTGTCGTGCATGCCTTTGGAGTTGATGCCGACGTGCAGGGTGGTCGAAAAATCAACTCTAGCCAAAAAAAAATACACCACCACGGACTCCATGGACAGTAGCCCATTAAACTCAGTTCCTGCAGCTTGGGAGTGCGTGTACAAGCTTGAGGAGGTGTGGCCCGACGAAAGTGAAGCCGAGGTGGTGGCAGCCTGCGACGAGAGGTAGCGGCAGCAACAGATCTGAAGCCGCAGCCTATAGCTCTCTCCAACTTGGGTTCAACTTCCACCCGAGCTCGAGGAGAAGCTGATCTGAGTTGAGGCTTGTAGTGGATGATGAAGATGCACCCTCATGTAGTGGTGCTCACCAGAGAAGCCGCCAAGGAGTTCTCAGCCTGTGCCAAAAGGGTGAGTCTGCAGCCACCATACAGCCCGTGTGCAGGGAGTGATCGAGAGAGGGATCTAGAGAGGGAGAAAGAGATCAAGAGAGAGGAAGTGATCAGAGTCAAGAGGAGGTGGGGTAGCCTGCTCGTATCCCTTGCTGCTCTCAGGTGCCTGCAGCCATGGATAGAGGTATGCTGGTTGAGAGGAAAAGAGAGGAGGAGAAGGTTGCGGCTAGGTCCGATTCCAGCAAAACTTGGACCGACACGTTCGTCTCTGAGTGTAGATTCTAATGAGCACTTACTTGCTAAATTCCATTGGATATTCAGCGAGATTTTCTTTCGTGAACGCACTGTGTTCGGTCTCCAGCAGAAAGCTATGTTCGGTCTCCAGTAGAAAACTGTATGCAAATTTCATTCAAGATCCTGTAACTTTTTACCCGAAACTCTGTTTTCAATGTAACATAGCTTCAGACGTTCGTCTTTAAGTGTAGATTTCCTAGAGCCCTTATTCTCTAAAATCCACTAGATATTTTGCAAGATATTTTTTTTTGAACCTACAGTGTTCAGTCTCCAACAGAAAAACTGCACGTGATTTCTCATTTTTCTTTAAAAATTGTGCTTTTAACGTGCTAGATTGAGAAAGGGACATCACCACGACATTCAACGCGATCCGACAGTTCAGATAGAGATTTTGTTTCGTCGGATTCGAATCATGTTTCATTATGTCAGCAATTTTATCGCAAAGACACCTCACGTATTTGAATTTTCAAAATTTCAATTTCCAGAAACTCCTAAAATTATTATTTTTTGAGTATTTAAATCATCCAATTTTCATGGTTACTATAATAATGGTCTGCTTTTTGAACCCCGGGGCGTGACAGTTTGGCCAGAGTACTGTTGTGCATAAGTGTTATATGTTTTTACGGACTTGAGAAAGAAGATAGTGATATTGAAATGTTTAGCTATTTTTGACCCGTTTCAAGATTGTGATGTGCTTATGCAGCATATTTATCTAGCATTTATAGCTATATGCAATGGGTGCTCTTTTTTTTTATTTTTGGGTCTTTTTGTCAAAAGAGAATTTGTGATCTTCTTCAGCTTCATATATTTTTACTATGTTTTACAGCGAATGTTTTATACATAAGAGATAAAACGACATTCTCCACTCTTCTTTACAGAATTCGAAGGTGCTTTGATTTGTGTGTGCTCATGTTTTTTTAATTTTTCTTCTATTAGTTTTTTTTAAAAAAAGGGAACACCGATGGGAACTGCTAGAGTTCTATGGTGGTACTTCAAACGAAGCCTTAGTTAGTTATTAACACAATATACTTGGTACAAATTTTTAATTATACATGTTGTTATTCAAGTACATAACTAATGTATCTAATTAGTATAGTTTCAAAGTTAGGTAATACTAAACAAGAACATAAATCACACTTTAGGCAATAAGTCCAGTTACATGCATAGTTTTGGAAAGAAACTACATGATAATCCAAACATAAAAGACTCTAGACAAAAAGTCCAGTTCACACACACTCTGCTTCTATCTATCCATCAGAACATAATCACACATTAGATAAGAAGTCATGCACATACATTTCTTATTTATTAGATCACCTTCCGAAAAGCAACCATTTTCTGAATAATTATGTAAACTTGCATGCAAAGATTATTACTAGTCTACTTTTTGCTTCAGATGGATAGATAGAAGTAGACTTCAAGCACTCAAATAGTAATTGGCTGTACGAACAACAACGATAGGTACTTTTCAAGATGAGTAGAGTATGTGAACGCGTCTGTGTACTTGTATACCAATTTGCTCACTCTAGTGAAATTATCAACTCGTTCAATAAGAGGGATTGGAATATCAGTTGGCTTCAAGAATGTTTCATTTATTATTTTCCATCCATCTTCTATTATGGAGCAAAATTTTGCAATGGCCACTTCCTTGGTTGTGTTGTGTTCTTTCATATAGGCATCCAATGTAGAGACAGAGTATCCCATTTTTTGTTCTCGCTGATGAAAGGAAGTAATTAAAAAATTAGAGATCATTACCAAGTAATGAACTAAATCTGAAACTAATACTATGAAACATAATCAAAGGATGAAGCAAGACAAAAGAGATGGTAAGGACTTGTTTGTCCCTTCTAAACTTTCACTAAGTGTTGTTTTGAATAGAGTTATCTAGAATGTATTAATTCTTTGTAATAGTTTATTACAGTAAGAAGCAAAAAATATTATATGGAGTTTTTGCTTTTAGGACAATAACTGTATTTTGCTTTGCTAATATAGCCAGAAGCTTCAAAAGATTTTGCTTGTCAACAAAGCTATATATATGGAGACATCCACATTATTGTAGCACATATATACATCAAAAAGTATGTGAAAGCATACATAGTTTTACAGATCACACGCATATGCGAGAATGAGAGAGAGAGAGAGAGAGAGAGAGAGAGAGAGAGAGAGAGAGAGGGGAAGGGTTACCTCAAATGAAGTGATATCATTCATTAGTCGGGAGATAACGGCTGAAGCTTTAACTGCTTCAGATATACTAGCAACCCACTCAAATGCCTCCTTTGTTGCGATATTATCCATGCCAACAAAGGAGGCACAGATTACCGCCGGATACGATGAGGAAATCATTGAAGTTTGCAACTGTTCATCAAAAGTCGGCACATAATCATGTGCATACCATTCGATCTCCATAAAATAAGCACTAGCTAGTTTTTTAAACTGCAGCCACCAAAATAGTACCTTCATTAGTTTAATTTCTAGCATCACAATATATATATATATATATATATATATATATATATATATATATATATATATATATATAAAGTTCAGTTAGAATGCTATAGATAGCAAACGAGTTTCGTTCCCACCTATTTATTTTCGATGATAGAGCTTCCAAATTGACAATCGGTATCGCTGTATATGATCGAAATCATTTAAACTATCTAGAAATTAATTTTCAAATCTTTTCGGCAACGTTGACCTAATGATCAAAGAGTTACAAAATTTATAATTTTAATGGTAGATATGAGCTTTTTGCTAGCTTAACAGTGTAAAGAATTCTAAATTAATTAAATTTTGGTTAGAAAATTTTTTAAACTATTTAAAATAAAATCTATATTCTTGATCTTAATTACAATACTCCTATCATTACTTTATGAAGGATATTCATTTTCAGCCATTTGTTTTTGTCCCCACTTGATGGATAAGAAAAGAATATCGAAAAAATATGAAATTTAATTTTCAGAAAATTTTAATAGTCTAGATCATATTTAACGGTACCGATCGTCATTTTGGAAGCTCCATAATCAAAAATAAATGGGTGGCAACGAAGCCTTTTTGCTATCGATAGCATTCCAGCTCAACTCATATATATATATATATATATATATATATATATATATATATAGAGAGAGAGAGAGAGAGAGAGAGAGAGAGAGAGAGAGAGAGAACTAGGCAACTATACTATTAATAGCACTAAGTCATTGTTGTTATTAGGTTTTGAACCCTTAGATGAAGAGATGTATGGTTAGAATAATAATGGGCCCCTAGGGTTTAATAGGTGGTTGGAAAAATAGTATGATCTAACGGGTGGAAATGATCAAAGGGTAGATCTAACAATAAAAAACTTGGTAGCACCAAGTGCTTGGTACTATTGATAGCATAGTAGCCGGACGCTATATATATAGCTTGACTGGAATGCTATCGATAGCACCAAACAATTGGTGATACCAATTTTTTACCGTTAGATCTATCTCTTTGACCATTTCTATTTCTTGGATTATACTATTCAACTAACCACCCACTAAACCCTAGGAGACCACTATTTTCTTAACCGCACATCTTTTAATCCAAAAATTAAAAACTTGATAGCACTAATAACTTAGTGCTATCCATAGCATATTATGATACTAAAAGCACCAAATCATTATGCTATTAGATTTTTGATAGGTCCTTGGTTAAAGCGATGTGCGGTTAAAATGAGAGTGATTCCATAGAGTTTAGTAGATAGTTGGTGAAATAGAATGATCTAACGGTTGAAAATGATCAACGGGGTAGATCAAACGGCAAAAAACTTGGTACACTACAAAAAAAAATTTCAATATAAGAACGTTTTTTAGACGTCGCTTGAGGGAAGCGTCCCCAAGTGTTCTATAATATAGCAAATATCGACGCTTCAAAAAACGTCGTCATATAAATTCTTTATTGTATTAAATTAATTTATTAAATAATAAACTTTATTATTATTTTTATTTTTTTGACACTTTAAAACGTCAGAATTTTAAAAAATCTTGACGCTTTAAAGCATCAGAATATGTTTTTCCGACATTTGACATAAGCGTAGGTATATACGTGGTGACTCTTCATTTACCGACGTTTTAACCGATACTTTTAAATACGTAACTAGACTATATTAAGACGCTTTTAAGCATAATTAAATATAAAAAAAGTGTTCTTAAATTATTTATTTATTTATTTATTTTTTGTAGTGGCATCTCTCAATCTCTCTCTTTATATATATATATATATATATATATATATATATATATATATATATTCTTCTATAATACAAGACAAATTAAATTATGTCGTTATCTTTTGTTTTTACGGTTCAAATAACTGACACAATGTTTTTGCAGAAATATAAAACTTGATCATTATGATAATTGCATGATAATAACAGGGATCGTATTTTATATTATGATAATTAATGTGCTAATTTAACTTTATGCACCTTTCAAAACAAATTTTGAAATAGCGAAAAATTAATTAAAGAAAGATAAAAGAAAAATTTTACCATTTCTCTAAGATAAGAAACGCGATACTTATCTTCCGATGCAAGGTAATCCTCGAATTCTTTGAATGTGTCGATTAATTTGAGAAATAAATATTTCAAATATGTAGGCAGCTGATCAACCGACTGTGTGTCCCACCTGCATATAAGTGCCTCTTTAAGAATTTATTTATTAATATGAAATATATATACGACAAATATTAATCTTTTATTTGTACGGCATACTAATATTTTTATTTGTGCTACAAAAAGGAATTGATTCAGGTCATCTTTACATAGAGCTAACAATTCCGCTCATTGTTCACGATCAAAATGAGCCTAAAATTAATCGCTCGTTTAATTAACAAATCGAACACAAGCTGAAGTCAAAATTTTCTTGTTCGACTTGATTTAGCTCTAATATATATATATATATATATATATATATATATATATATATATATATATATATATATAGAGAGAGAGAGAGAGAGAGGGAGAGAGAGAGAGATTGGTATACTTTTAGAAGCATGGAGCCTTCTGTGCTTTCAAATCGTTTTCGATATTGGGACTTTCTAATCGACGATTAGTTCCATTAGATTTGATCTAGAGCAGTTGAAATACTTATAAAATAAATTTCGTAATTTTTTGATATCATTAGCTAGTGATCAAAGGGTCTCAAATTAATATTTTTAACGATCGTAATCAGTCGTTTGCAAGTCTAACGGTATAGAAATATCAAAATCACATGAAATTTTGATAGAAATTTTTCTATACTAAATAAAAAATAATAATATTGTTGATATAAAATTTTAGTGTCATATCATCACTTTTTGTGAGATTTTTATTTTCAGCCGTTGATTTTGATCCCTTTCGATCAATAGATAAATAATATCAAAAAATAAAAAGTTTTATTTTTTAAGTACTTCAAATACTCTAAATCAAATTTAAGAAAGACGATCATTGATTCAAAAGTTTCAACATCGAAAATGTGTGTGTGAATATATATATATATATATATATATATATATATATATATATATATATATATATATATATATAACTATGCTGGAATAGTATCGATAGCACCAAGTCATTGGTGCTACCAATTTTTTAGCTCTTGAATTAAGAGATGTGCTGTTAGGATGATAGTGGTCCCCTAGAGTTTAGTGGGTGATTGGTTGAATAGTAAAAATTTTAGGGGACCACTATAATCCCAAGCCACTACAACAAAACTATGCTATAGCGGCACTTAATTTTAAGTGTTTTTAAAATCTAAAAAAAGTACCGCTAGTAAAAATACTAACGCTTATAATTAGTGTCGTTATATGTGCAGTCGTTAAGGTGTATAGCGACACATTATTGTAATGTGTTCTAAAAATATGTCCCTATAATCTAATTTTGAATATAGATAAAATATAGATAGAACACTTGTACAAAAGTATCACAAAGATGTTTCTGTATAACCTAATTTTATTGTAGAAACCGCACATCCTTTCATCCAAGGGTGAAAATTTGGTAGCACTAATTGTTTAATGTTATCGATAGTATTCCAGTCCGACTATATATATATATATATATATAGTTGGGCTGGAATGCTATTGATAGTACCAGCCCAACTTTGCCACCCATTTTGTAGCCCTTGGATCGCATTGAGATTCGTGCAGACTCTTTAATGAAAAAAAGAAAAAGAAAAAGTAAAAAGAAAAAGTAAAAAGTAAAAAATTTTTCTTTTTAATTAAATGGCCTGCACAAATCTCAATGCGATCCAAGGGCTACAAAATGGGTGGCAAAGTTGGGCTGGTGCTATCAATAGCATTCCAGCACAACTATATATATATATATATATATATATATATATATATATATATATATATATATATATTACAAATTTTTTTTATTATTTGGATTTTACGCCAATCAAAGTGTAAAGAATACCATATTTTATAAATTTTAATTATTAAACTAAGTTTATAAATTTTTATTTTTTGTTTCAACTTTCCACTTATTAGTAGTGGTGACATTCTAATTTGCTATTTGTGAGCCACTCGTATTTGGTTAGTACTTAATAAACAAGTAATGAGCTAAATTTTTTAGCTCGATATTTTTATAACAAGCTCGTTCAATAAATGATGCCGTTGACAGCCCTATCTTTACATAGTTTATTGGCCAAAATTAGACCTATGTATTAGCAATTAGTATATTTAAAAATGAATAAAATTAATACTCGCATCCTCAAACCTACTCAAAGCTTGGAAAATTAACTGGATTCAGCTATGAAAGTAAGTTCGAGTCGTATATACTACCTTTGTATTGCTTCAGTGAACACTCGACTCTCCTCCAACGTTGCGTAGATATCATAAGTATCATCGAAAATGCAAACAAAGGTTAACACCTTTGTGGTTATCATGCGTGCACAAGAATAACGAGGTTCAGAATATATTTCTAAAATCCAAAAGTAGAGTTCGACGATTCTGTCCCGCACATAACAAAATTTATCTTCGCCTTTTAAATCATTCCACCATCTGCAATACGAATAAAACATTAAGTATATATATTATATATTGCATATATTTAACATCTATTCTTGTTTGAAAATATGCCATTATGAAGTCCTACTGAATCAAAGTAAAAATATAAAACTAAAGAAATTTTTAATTTAATTTATTCTCAGGATTGATTTTGAATAATTATTAGGATCTAAACAAGGATTGTAAAATATATAGAGAATGGTATGTATCGAAAACTCATTGGCTTTTGGAAGAGAGAGATTAGATGCAACTTACAATGAGATACTCTTGAGCTCTTCACAATGAAGAGATTGCAACAGATTAAAATCTAATTTTGCAAGCTCAAATATAGTATCATCCCGTTTATCCTCCATCTCGTAGTCGGATATGTAATATCTTGTCTCTAGTCTCTTCACTCTCCTCGACAATGGCGTCTCAAGTGCGCGCGATACCTGCTTTGCCAGTGGTGGCTTCAAGTTGTTTACCATTGATTCTAGATGACTTCTCGCAAATGAAATGGCTTCTTCAAGTATGTTCTCATCGTGACCTCCGAGATAAGCCGCATTATATAGGCTCAATAAGCCCCTCGGATCATTACTTAAGGTTTCAACAAAGTTCCCTTTGTCATCTTTGAACTTGGTAAACTCATCTGTACAAGCAATTCAATTATGATCATTGATATTACATCTCAAGATAGACAAGTGTGTAAGATAGATAGACTTAATACTGGGGAGTGGTTTGGAGCCGATGAGCTATTATTACTTATGAATTGGATTGTTACACATATTTAATATTTATATCAATTACTTCCATATGTTGGATTATGTAAAATCATGTTTCGAGTCCATATGGATTTGATCCAATCTTGTTCCTAAAGATTAGGGATGATTTAGGAATATCTTAAAGATAATTTTTAAAAGGATATGGACGACGACTAGAAGTGATTTAAAAACTCGGATGGACGGTGGAGATCGTTTCCTATTAGAATTAGGTTTTTAGAGTTATATTAACTCTTGCGATTCATCTTTTATTTTTTAGGGCTTCATTGAAAAATCCTAATTGAGAGGAAAACGTGGAGAGCCTCTGTGATGATCCGGATCTCCGCAGAGCTGCTACAGTGCGTTGGGGTGGCCATTGGAGGCCTACATGGTGTGTTGGAGGTGTTTGTGGCATGATTGGACATAAGTGTTGGACATCGGACTTATATGGACCCTGTGAGTGATCAGAGGACCCCGTGGAGGGTTTAGAAGTGGTTTCGCGCGAATCAGATATTTAAATTGGGCTCCGCACGAAGTTTGGACTAAGAACGCATTTCCGGGTGCCTTCGGCAATTTTTAGAGTTGGAATTTGGCGAAACGGACGTCAAATTCGGATTCAGCGCGCGAAAACGGTCAAAATGGACTACCTACTTGATGTTTTTGGGCACGGGTTACTGTTCACCGCCGGAACAGTAACTCCGGCGATCGCCGGCGGCGG
Organism: Tillandsia fasciculata; assembly: GCA_029168755.2. Taxonomy (NCBI): domain Eukaryota; kingdom Viridiplantae; phylum Streptophyta; class Magnoliopsida; order Poales; family Bromeliaceae; genus Tillandsia; species Tillandsia fasciculata. The sequence continues at coordinate 96,812 of JAQOTM010000665.1, read as the reverse complement.
CCGGCGGCGCGGGCAGCGGCGGAGGGCGGCGGCGCGGTCTCGGGCAGGCGACAACGCGGCGGCGGGCAGGCGCGCGGTCCACGCGCCGGCGCGCACCAAAGCGGGGTGCCACGTGGCGGCTTCCCATTGGATGGTTCACAGGTCGCGGTCCACGGAACTGTGTGGTGTATGGTGGATTGGGCGGGAAGACACGTGGCAGAATGTCATTGGTTCGGTTCATGAGGTCGGGTGCACCGGGTGCAGCGAGTGAGAGGGTTGACACGTGGCGCGCGGGGATTGGGCGCGCCACTGTGCGTGGCAGGCGCGGACGGTGCGCGGTGCACGGTGGACCGGGGTGCGCCACGTGGCGGTCTCGGATTGGTTCGGTGTGTGAGGTTGTTGTGCATCGGGTTTAGCGGAATTATGGCTTGGACACGTGGCAAGCGAGGATTGGGCGAGCTACTGTGTGCGTACGGACGGCAGGCGGCGGGGCAGGCGCGCTGGCGGCAGGCGGCAGGCGGCGGTGCCGGCGGGCGTGGCGGCCACGGCGCCGACGTGGCGCACGCGTGCGCCACGTGGCGGCCGCCCATTGGCCAGCGCCAACTGCCGTTGACCGGGGCTGCCACGCGGCGTGTGGGGAGCGGCCGGATCCGATGTGTGGTGTTCGGGGACACGTGTCGGCGCGAGGGCGGGTCGGACGGTCGTGCGGTCCGACCGGATCGCGTGTGCGGAGTGGGCCGGGCCGGGCCGGGTTACTGTGCGCGCCCGAAAGTGCGGGCCGGGCCGCACTGTTTGCGCCCGAAATATTTCGGGCGCCCGAAAAAAGGACCCATTGGTCATTTTGGAATTGTTTTGGTGGGCCTATATAAGGCAGCCCACTCCCCTCTTCTCCTTTCTTTTCCGAGCTGTAGAGAGGGAATGAGAGGGAGAGTTGTATATGAAAGTTGTTCCCCTTGGTGCCCTTGATCTCCTGGTGGATTCTCAGAATGTCTGGAAGCTCGGCAACGGCGATAACATTTTTACAGTTCGCCTCGGTTTTCCCCATTTCGGCCCATTACCGTCGCAGATTATTCAAAAATTCACTGTGAGCAAATCAGGAGGAGTTTTTGGACGATTTCTTCGACAGCGTGTTCCTAAGAGGTAAGGCTTCGATTTTCGTGTTGATCGCTTCGCTCCGTTTCGCACTTTTGGCACGTTTCCCGAGGCATCTTTGACCCCTATTTTTCTGTGGTGGATTTTGGACAGCACCAACTTGCCGATTTTATATCTCAGCCTAGGAACATCGGATCGAGGCGATTCAGGAGTCGATTTTGATCTACTCGTCGCGAGGAACACAGTGGTGATTTTTCTGGGATTTTAGGAAATTGTTTCGAGGTGAAAATTACTGTTTTCTCAGTGTACAGTGTGCAGTTTTCTTACAGTTTGATGTTTGGATTACCACCTTGTCGAATTTATAACTTGACTTACCGAACTCGGATTTGGGCGTGCAAGGTACCGTTTCGAAGCTATCGATGCGAGGATCGCCGTGATATTTTTCTTGGAATTTTCTGGGCACTTCCTGCAGGTGATAATTTAACAGTTTCAGGACTGTTGTTGTATGGATTAATTAAAGCAATATTTGGGAGCCTAAGTGTGTTTAGTGGACTTTGTGTTGTGCCAGGAGTGTTTCGGGTGTACTGTTCTTGTTGGAGCGCAGGATTGGAGTTTTTGGTATTTTCAGCTGTACGGACCCGGACAGTTAGCGCTTCAGGTGGGTGGTTGTTGCATGCCTCTACACCTGGCTTACTCACTAAGTTTATTAGAAAACCCCACTTTTGAGCATATTGATTGATTATTATGCATGATTGCCTGATATAAATGTGAGCCTATCATCTGAGATTAATTCTGTGAATATAGCATGTTGGGGGCATTATGGGATAATATTTCTGTTGGAACATGATCATTGGAATAATTTAATAAGTGATGATTAACATGCCACATTAGCACCTAGATTTGTATGAAAGTGGATTAAATGGATTGTGGGGACATAGTGACATATCTATGTGCGGGTGCCACCTTGAGATTTATTATGGATCAGGGATTATACATGTGTAGTTGACTGATGATTTTGCCTGATGGTTATATTTATGGGGATATATATATTAATTGTTACACATGTAGAACTGTTATTTGACTTTCTCTCTCTTTTACATTGCATGAGGACTTTTGCATGCTTATTTGGACATCTAGATAGGCCACTATTTTATTGCTACACTATCATATTGGGATTTGACTTAGGAGAAACCATGATTGCTTTCTTTCTCCTTTTCATTTGGACTTTTGAGTCATGTTGCTCGAGTTCGAGCAGAGGTTTGGGATAGTGTAGCCGGGACCTGCGGGTCAGTGACAGGGTGTACTTGATGTTGGATTGTGGGTTATTGCGGCAACCGCGGACAGTAGGCGGTTGACCGGATCTTGATTATTGTACCCAATTGTGGGTTGGGGTTATTGCGGTGACCGCGGATTGTGGGCGGTTGACCGGATGTTTACTATTGCATCAGATTGGGTATCAGAGTTCTCTAGTGGATGGTATTTCCCACTTTTGAGTACTATTGCATCAGGATCGGGGTTTCATTAGTGGACGGAGTTTCCCACTTTGATCATAGTCATGATCCAGTCCTGCTATTGTGAGATATTGGTTACAGAGATGCTTGATACAGTGATACTTTACTCGTGTGGGTCGCTCCCCTCGAGTGCCACTCCGGAGTAGGCTTTAGACCGTGTTGGGTTCCGGTCAGTTGGTGAGTTGTGAGTGATGGCAGAGCAGGCAGTACCAGTTTACTGGTGGCACTAGATTGGGTCTATTTAGCCAGATGTTGTTTCCTGGTGCATTCATACCGTCATTTCCTTCGGTATTGCATTTAGAGGCATACTTGTTGTGGTTTTCCCCTTTTATTCAGTAGTTCTGTTTACAGCTTTACTACCTGCCCTTTTCTTGCCTCTAGTAGACTTAGTGGGTACGCCGGAGCTTGAGGCTTTACCCACAGGGGGAGGCTACTGGTTTACTAGTGGTTCTCACCCCCACTGTTGTTTCCTCTTCTTTTCTCCCCCCTGTTTTGCAGAGTCCTCATTGGAGTTGCTGATCTTCGGTCGTTGTTCGGGGCGAGGGAGTCACGAGCTAGATCGTTACCACCCGAGGAGTGTAGCTGTATCCCCTGGTTGGAGATTCCTCGTAGCTGTTGGCTGGTTTTTACTGTTTATCTGGAGGAGAGAGATCTTTTGTATTTGGAGAGACTGATGTACTATAGTTTTAGTTTATCTCCTTTTATAGTCGAGAGATGCTGTACTGAGGACATTGTATGATGATTATCTGTATTTGAGGAGAATGGATATTGTACTTATTTCATGATGTATAGTAATTGGATTTTATTTTACAGCATTTTATTTCAGCTCTGATATTTGTGTAGCTATAGTACTATCTTTTGCAGGTTAGACGCTTCGCCTATGCGGGTTTTGGCATAGGTGGCGGATCTGTTGGCGAGCCCGGGTCGCAGTTTCGACCCCGGGGCGTGACAGATTAAGTTGGTATCAGAGCTTAGGGATAGGTCAATTGGGACTGTAGAAACCCTAGGCTTATGGTTGGACCCTAGGATGACTTCGTGAGAGTCGTGAGTTTTGCGAGAGTCCTGATTGAGTTTTATACCTCTCCCAAGGGATGGGATGGGTGATTGGCATGTTTATTCTCCTAAGCAATTATGTTGGCTGCAGACAACATAATGCGGCGGAACGGTTGACATGCTCTAGACTCTCGCCGGATTGGGTCGAGTTTTGTTTTGTGCTGTGGTGCAGTGGTCGTGGTGAGCGGTGTCTCCCCGACGCGTTGTGCGGATTGGTGTGCACTCGTCGCAGCGGTGGAGCTCGAGCTGAATGTTTTTGGGGCCGGATATTCGGATTGAGGTTAGAGAGCTTCAGGCCCCGATGGCAGGATTGTCTGAGGTTATCAGCGGCAGAGTGAGCCGCTGGTCTAGGTGACACAGTTGTCGGAGCAGGGGGCAGCCCGACAGTGTTTTCTCCTGAGACCACCTGGTTATTGTATCCTCAGCGGCAGTGATTTCTGAGGCGCCGATGGAGCGAGTGGCCCCTCCGTGCCAATGTTTGGTGTTGCGGCACCGAGGCGGGGTGGATTGCTGATAGTGGGGGAGTTGTGGGACATCATTGATCGATGGAGCCAGTTTTGGCAGATGAACCACCCCGATTTATGGATTTGAGTTGGAGCCTTTGGAGGCAGAATCGTGGTTGGTGGTGATGGAGTGATCAATTGAGGGTCCCCCTGTGCTAGAGAGTTGATGCAGTTGTTGAACTGTACGCTCCAGGTTTCGAGGGACGAAGCGCGTAGGATGCGTGCGACTGGGAGTGGATTGCGCCAGAATACCCTTGTAGTTTATCTGATCCCTCTGTTTTGGATTTTGGATTTTGATGCCTCGATGGAGTAGGCATTGTGTATGGAGCGTACTGTTGCAGTTCCTTTGGATAGGAATCTGCCGCCAGAGGCGAGTTCTGGATAGAGGCGCCTGGCGCTAAGTGTTGGGGGACAGATCGGCTGGCAGAGGCACTTTCGTATTCCTTTTCGGGATGGTGGACATCCTTGTGGACGGATTATGTAAAGCTTACCCAAAGGAAGGTTACCCTTTGTGATTGATAACCTTTGTGTTTGGGGTACAATAGATGTGCTGGAGGGGTGAGCTGAGTAAGGATAATTGAATGAGGAATTGCATGAATTAATTGTGTTTTGTCATATGACGATTGCAATAATGGATTTTCTGAGATGTCAGAGGTCAGGTGGACCCCGGTGGCAGCATCAGCATCGTTATCAGAATGGTGCAGCGGTAGCGTGGATTTATTGTCTGCGGAAGACCGTATTCATCGCCTCAGTGTAAGCAAAGGCGGAGAATGGTGCTCCTTTTGTGGATAGCCTTGATTGTCAGGCAGATTAAGTGACGACCACCTGCATTGAGCGGTTAAGACTGTGCTGCCGGGGTGGAGGGCACCAAGGCAGTGGATCGGGTCGTCGCAGGTGTGACTTCATCACAGCAGTCAGAGTTAGAGCATGTTGCATTCCCGCATGGACTAGAGGCAGAGTTGTTACCACATGCACTAGAGGTACAGGGTTCTGTTGGGATGGTGCATGTGGGGGAGGCTTGTGGATCATGTCCAGTGCCGTGGAGACCCCGAGTGGTATCGGCGGACTTATTGATATTTGTGCCTGTTCAGTGTTTGACCCAGTGCGTGGGATTGGTTGGCACAGTGCCACATGGTGTATGACTGCGGAGAGAGAAGATTATGATCTTCTGCAAGGCAGACATTAGAGACTTGTTCTTTGAGACAGTCAGAGCACACAGGTTGTAGTGACGTTGCGCGAGGTGCTTACGGCGGCACCGGGACGCAAGGATACCCCTGTTATCGTGTGATCCCGGGTGTGATTCCTCCGGAGCTGATGATAATGCCGCCGATTAGGGAGATTGAGATTACGGCTGACGTGGTTCTGGGAACCACGCCAACCCCAGTAGCACCTCATTGGATTATCACCTGTAGAGCTGAGAGAGTTGATAGCGCAATTGCAGGATCTGACGGATCGAGGGTCTGTTCGACCTAGTGCCACCCCGTTGTTGTACGGTGGTGATGCCACACCGTTGATACACGGTGATGATGTCACGTCGTGGACACACGACAGTGAGGGTCCTTGTGTGGTGTGACCGCAGGCAGGTTTGGATATTGTTTAGGACCTTTTGATGGAGTTATACTCCGGCAGTGTCTGCTTGGGATGCATGTATCTTTTGGGATCATACAGTTGAGTATCCCGCCAAGATGGTGTTCAGGACCCGGTAGGGGCATTGTGAGTGCAGTAAGGCCTAACGGGATGACTAAGGCCCTGTCGTCTTTAGATTTGAGGAATTGTGTGTTCCAGCTGCACTTGGAAGGATTATTTGTGATATTCTTCCGGGATATTTTGATTTTACCCCATCTCTGTATGATTTGGAGCTGGTGGAGTACTCATAGATGGTGTAACAAGGTCTGTGAGGAAGAAGCTGTATGCCAAGTGGTTGTGGCACGAGTTTTAGCTTCGAGAGCATATCACCTTGGATCACTTAGTCTAGCCATAAGAGGCGGTGGTGGAAGTCCGGCCAAAATGGATGTTGTGCGAGAATGGCTGAGACCGGCAGATATTTGTTGAGGTGAGGAGCTTGTGAGCCGTATAGTGCCAGCAGAGCTTGACGGATTGGTGACAAGATTGATACCAGCCTTGATTTCTGCATCGCCAGTGTTGGGAGATGGAATTGTGTTATACTGTGGTGCCTCCCATAGTAGCTATGAGGTTACAGTTGGATTTGTGGCAAGCATCCAATATCACCCTGATAGGGCCACTGCGGTGGCGGATACCTGGAGCAGGAAAGCTGTCAGAGGTCGAGCTTGTTGATGCCACAGCTGGCGCTGTGTGGACTGTCGAGGCAGACGTGGCGTATGATGGTGGCACAGAGGGCTCTTTTCTCTCAGAGTTGCTTTGCATATCACTGATTTAGGAGTTGAGGATACAACCCCCGAAATTTGATGAGGTGACCGTCTGGAGCAGTTACCCTTTCTCGAGCCTGGAGGATTGGATTTACCATCTGCAAGGGTACTGGACCTTCTCGAAGATTGATTTGCGATCTGGTTCTTCCAACTGCTTATTGTTGTGTGCTGATGTTGGAGATTTGGGAAGGTGTTTCTACACCGTGATGGTTTTGGATTAGAGATCAGAGTTTCCGTGATCAGTTGGAGGACCTATATCGGATGCCCGGGAGTACAGAGGTACTTGGATCGAGCTTGTTGTGCCGAAGGACTTGGGGTTGGATCATCTGAGGCCCTGGGAAGAGCGGAGGCTTGTACCGATGCAGATTACTTGGTAGCTCGAGCGGTTAGCCCAGCTGCACTTGGTTGAGTTGGTGCGGTTTTTCTGGAGTGCCCGCCTTTATGTTGTTCTAGATGGAGACCCGAGGACCGCATCGTACCTTTGGAGGAGGTACTTGTCAGCCTTGGGAGCTTGAGTGGTGGATGATTGGATGTTTATCCCCCTTTATTTGGTTGAGATTCCGTGTTGAGGAACGACTTTAGTTTCGAGGACGAAACTTTCTTTTAGTGGGGGAGGATGTGATGACCCGGATCTCCGCAGAGCTGCTACAGTGCGTTGGGGTGGCCATTGGAGGCCTACATGGTGTGTTGGAGGTGTTTGTGGCATAATTGGACATAAGTGTTGGACTTCGGGCTTATATGGACCATGTGAGTGATCGGAGGACCCCGTGGAGGGTTTAGAAGTGGTTTCGCGCGAATCGGATATTTAAATTGGGCTCCGCACGAAGTTTGGACTAAGAACGCATTTCCGGGTGCCTTCGGCAATTTTTAGAGTTGGAATTTGGCGAAACGGACGTCAAATTCGGATTCAGCGCGCGAAAACGGTCAAAATGGACTACCCACTTGATGTTTTTGGGCACGGGTTACTGTTCACCGCCGGAACAGTAACTCCGGCGATCGCCGGCGGCGGCGGCGGCGCGGGCAGGCGGAGGGCGGCGGCGCGGCCTCGGGCAGGCGGCAGCGCGGCGGCGGGCAGGCGCGGGCAGCGCGCAGCGCGCGGGCAGGGGCGCGGGCAGGCGCGCGGTCCACGCGCCGGCGTGCACCAGAGCGGGGTGCCACGTGGCGGCTTCCCATTGGATGGTTCACAGGTCGCGGTCCACGGAACTGTGGGTGTACGGTGGATTGGGCGGGAAGACACGTGGCAGGATGTCATTGGTTCGGTTCATGAGGTCGGGTGCACCGGGTGCAGCGAGTGAGAGGGTTGACACGTGGCGCGCGGGGATTGGGCGCGCCACTGTGCGTGGCAGGCGCGGACGGTGCGCGGTGCACGGTGGACCGGGGTGCGCCACGTGGCGGTCTCGGATTGGTTCGGTGTGTGAGGTTGTTGTGCACCGGGTTCAGCGGAATTATGGCTTGGACACGTGGCAAGCGAGGATTGGGCGAGCTACTGTGTGCGTACGGACGGCAGGCGGCGGGGCAGGCGCGCTGGCGGCAGGCGGCAGGCGGCGGTGCCGGCGGGCGTGGCGGCCACGGCGCCGACGTGGCGCACGCGTGCGCCACGTGGCGGCCGCCCATTGGCCAGCGCCAACTGCCGTGTTGACCGGGGCTGGCCACGCGGCGTGTGGGGAGCGGCCGGATCCGATGTGTGGTGTTCGGGGACACGTGTCGGCGCGAGGAGCGGGTCGGACGGTCGTGCGGTCCGACCGGATCGCGTGTGCGGAGTGGGCCGGGCCGGGCCGGGTTACTGTGCGCGCCCGAAAGCGCGGGCCGGGCCGCACTGTTTGCGCCCGAAATATTTCGGGCGCCCGGAAAAAAGGACCCATTGGTCATTTTGGGAATTGTTTGGTGGGCCTATATAAGGCAGCCCACTCCCCTCTTCTCCTTTCTTTTCCGAGCTGTAGAGAGGGAATGAGAGGGAGAGTTGTATATGAAAGTTGTTCCCCTTGGTGCCCTTGATCTCCTGGTGGATTCTCAGAATGTCTGGAAGCTCGGCAACGGCGATAACATTTTTACAGTTCGCCTCGGTTTTCCCCCATTTCGGCCCATTACCGTCGCAGATTATTCAAAAATTCACTGTGAGCAAACCAGGAGGAGTTTTTGGACGATTTCTTCGACAGCGTGTTCCTAAGAGGTAAGGCTTCGATTTTCGTGTTGATCGCTTCGCTCCGTTTCGCACTTTTGGCACGTTTCCCGAGGCATCTTTGACCCCCATTTTTCTGTGGTGGATTTTGGACAGCACCAACTTGCCGATTTTATATCTCAGCCTAGAAACATCGGATCGAGGCGATTCAGGAGTCGATTTTGATCTACTCGTCGCGAGGAACACAATGGTGATTTTTCTGGGATTTTAGGAAATTGTGTCGAAGGCGAAAATTACTGTTTTCTCAGTGTACAGTGTGCAGTTTTCTTTACAGTTTGATGTTTGGATTACCACCTTGCCGAATTTATAACTTGACTTACCGAACTCGGATTTGGGCGTGCAAGGTACCATTTCGAAGCTATCGATGCGAGAATCGCCGTGGTATTTTTCTTGGAATTTTCGGGGCACATCCTGCAGGTGATAATTTAACAGTTTCAGGACTGTTGTTGTATGGATTAATTAAAGCAATATTTGGGAGCCTAAGTGTGTTTAGTGGACTTTGTGTTGTGCCAGGAGTGTTTCGGGTGTACTGTTCTTGTTGGAGCGCAGGATTGGAGTTTTTGGTATTTTCAGCTGTACGGACCCGGACAGTTAGCGCTTCAGGTGGGTGGTTATTGCATGCCTCTACACCTGGCTTACTTACTAAGTTTATTAGAAAACCCCACTTTTGAGCATGTTGGTTGAATATTATGCATGATTGCCTGATATAAATGTGATGTAGTAACCGCTGGTTTAAAATAATTGCTTGGGTCCACTTTTGGTGTTATTTATTTTAAATTAGACTCGGAGGGTGATCCATAATTTCTTGTTCCCGGTCAGACCGCCGGGACTCGCGGGTATTTTTAGTTAATAAAGCTCGCGAAACGGAGAACGGCGGTGCAATCGGTTTTGAATTCCGACGCCGGGTTCTTCCAGAATAAATTCCGGAAGTTGGCTAACGATTCAGGCAACCAGCACGGTTTCTGAGGCGGACCGGACCCCGGTTCGCACCCGTTTTAATTACCCGCGTTTGACTTAAATTGGGTTAATTCCCTTTCCCCAATTTAACCGCTCCCGCCACCTTAATTACTCCCGCGTTTTCCCGTCGTACAACTCCCCACGAACCGTCCCAACTTCCCACCACTTCCCCACAACTTTCCACTAACCGCCCCAACTTCCCACCACTTCCCCCAACTACCGGCCACTTCCCACAACTCCCCTTAACCCCCCCCCTGCGTACGAAACCCCAAAGAAACGAAAACCCATTTCCCAAACTTTCCATTCCCCAATTCTTCCTTACCGCTATCAATCGGCGTAGAGTACCCGGTAGAGCAATCAAGGAGGAGGAGGAACACCGTACATCCTCTGCCTTGGGACCGGGCACACAGGAGGGGACAAGTCTTCCCTCGTTTAACCTAGCCGACGAAATCAAGGTGAACTTAATTTAAGGTTTCTATTTGTCAATTCTTGGCCCCTTCTTGGAAACGGGTGGAAGAAGGGTCGGCAACACCACCGGAGCCGGCGCAAGCGGAGCCGCGCTTGCGGAAAGCGCCGCATGCGGGCGGCGCCAGCATGCGGGCAACGCCGCCCGCACGCATGCGGGCGGCGCCGCATGCGCCCGCATGCGGACAGCGCCGCATACGGGCGGCGGCGCCCGCACCCACACGCGGACAATGCCGCGTGCGGGTGCGGCGCCGCACCCGCCCGCGCGCGGGCAACTCCGCGCGCGGGCGGCGCCGCGCCCCATGCGGGCAATGCCGCATGCGGGCGGCGGCGCCCGCACCCGCGCGCGGACAGTGCCGCGTGCGGGCGGCGCCCGCACCCGCCCGCGCGCGGGCAACTCCGCGCGCGGGCGGCGCAGCGCCCCCATGCGGGGGCGGCGCCGCGCCCCATGCGGGCAATGCCGCATGCGGGCGGCGGCGCCCGCACCCGCACGCGGACAGTGCCGCGTGCGGGCGGCACCCGCACCCGCCCGCGCGCGGGCAATTCCGCGCGCGGGCGGCGCCGCGCCCCCATGCGGGCAATGCCGCATGCGGGCGGCGGCGCCCGCACCCGCACGCGGACAGTGCCGCGTGCGGGCGGCGCCCGCACCCGCCCGCGCGCGGGCAATTCCGCGCGCGGGCGGCGCCGCGCCCCCATGCGGGCAATGCCGCATGCGGGCGGCGGCGCCCGCACCCGCACGCGGACAGTGCCGCGTGCGGGCGGCGCCCGCACCCGCCCGCGCGCGGGCAATTCCGCGCGCGGGCGGCGCCGCGCCCCATGCGGGCAATGCCGCATGCGGGCGGCGGCGCCATGCGGGCGGCGCCGCACCCCCATGCGGGCAGCGCCGCATGCGGGTGGCAGCACCGCACCCGCACGCGGACAGCGCCGCGTGCGGGCGACGCTGCGTGCACGCGGACAACACCGAGTGCGGGCAACGCCGCACACGCCGCATGCGGGCAACTCCGTATGCGGGCGACAACGCCCACGCCCCATGCGGGCAGCGCCGCACATGTACGGGCATTCCAGTCCTTTTAGCCTGGCGGAGTCCTGAGATACTAACTCCTGTGTCACAAGTGCGTGTAGGTCCGGGCAGACCCATCGAGACGCAGCGGAGCCTAGTACCGGTCCGGAGCGCGACAACTATAAAGGTGGGTTTTTTCTTCCGAGGTTTAGTAAAGTTAGTTTTCCGGAGAGGATGTTAAATATTATGTTAACCTGTACTAACACTGATGGCTTCTATGATTTACTATATTACCCCGTGTTTTGTTACTATGCTCGAGTGCGACACGCGCATCCGCGGTTTGGCCACCGCAAAGGGTGCTCTTTTCCGGAAAGGCGGTCTCTGACCCGTGTTTACCCACGAGGTGACGTAGTGGGGGCCCCCGTAGTTGTGGGGTTTGAGGCACAAAGGTGTGAGCGGTGCGACCTGTCGGAATTGGTGCCCGTCGAGGTCAGGTGTTAAAGGTATTACAGGGGTAAAGGTGATAAAAGTGTTACAGGTATTACAGGTGTTACAGGTGTTACCCGTTTGAGAGGAGTGGTTGCTCCAGCTAGTCTTACTTTGAGGCTTGGTATCATTTTACTGCTTTAGTACTTTATCATGATAGTGTCGCTGACTATCCCCTCTGTGACAGGTACTTTCGGGGGTGAGAGGTAGGCGACGGAGAGGCCGAGGTGGGAGCAGTTTGGGGCGTAGGAGCCCTAGTCTGTGGTTATCTTTATTACCCTTGCATTTCATTTACTGTTGTAGGTTACTGTGTGGTTCTCGATACCCTTGTGGGGTCGCGTGGATGTTGATTTCCTTTTTGGTTCTGGATATGCACTACTGCTTTCTTTATTGTTCCCGTTCGGCCGTTTTCTAACCAAACCAACTAGAAGACAGGAGAAAAAGGATTTCGAAAACCATTTTCAAAAATCTAGGGTCGTGTGGACCCGTTTTCCAAACCTTGTGGATTTATGCCGTTTTCTAATCTGTTTTCGAAACCTGAGGCCGTATGGGCCTGATTTCAAAACTATGTGTTTATCCTTTCAACTTGATTGGCCACGGGCATTGCTTTAGCTTTCATGCGTAGATAGAGTCAGAGCTGTTGTGATTAAATGGAAAGAGATTACTTGTATTTGTATGAGGTTATAGCCGCGACGCCGTGCATATACAGAGGAGACTCTGCCGGTTTTTGAGTGAATCTGTATATGCGGCGGGTCTGGGCACGCGCCGGGGAAGTAGGGTTTTACTCAAAAAAAAAAAAATTGTACGCTGCTAAAGCTTCCATTTGTGCATCGTTTCCGCTAAAACAAACCCCCGGGACGTGACAGATTAAGATGGTATCAGAGACTTTGCTTTAATCACAACAGGGACGGCCCAACATCCACCGAGACATCACACTTAACTACAAATAAATGAAATATGCAGGGTTTAAGGAGTAGGACGCGAGTGAACGTAGGGAGGGGAAATTAGTGTGATTTATTTACGCTCGGTTTTCCTAAGTATGCTGGGGCTGATGTGTTTCCTTGGTGTACACAGAGAGAAGCCCGGTTTAGGGTGGGCAACTACTGTCGGACATGGACCGTGCGGCAGAGGCGAACCGCTTACTACGCAACCAGCTGCGCGACGTGGCTAGGCATCTGCTAGACCTTGCGGAGCACGTGGGTATACTGACCCAGGAGCTTGAGAGTGTCGACCACGCGCAGCACGGCACCGGTGGTGGTAACCCTCGAGGGATACCACCAACTGGCGTTTCCACCTTTCAGGGAGCGGTCAGCGTGGCCGTGCGCGCGGAACTAGAGCGTACACGACGGGCACACCCCTACCCCGGCCCAATAGGAGGCCCGTACCCGAACGGCAAAGTAACCAAACGTCAGAAGAAAGGGCCGAATTTCGGGCAGGCGACGGGGGAGGGACCGGAACCACCAAAGCCATGTGTCATTTGTGGTGGTGCGCATCCGATGATGAATTGCCCTTGGCGGAACGGACATTGCTTCCGGTGTGGCAGGCCGGGCCACACGCGTTACGATTGCCCCCGGAAGCCGGCCGTCACCAGACCCCCGGCTCCGAGGCCGGACGACCTACGCCTGACGGACTCTTCGGATACCGAGTCCCCACCCCGCCACGCCGAGCGAGGCTGGCCCAGAAGTTGTGGACGGACCTCCCCAGCCGCCCCGGGAAGCAGTGATGCGGAATCCCAGAACAGGGGATAGCAGGCGGTTGATCGGATGTCGGATCTGGGTTAGGATGGTTTTTTTTATGGGTGTTTTACTTTTTTTTTTCTTTCTGATATAACTACTAGGAATATTAGAGTGAGCCCCTTTGTTGGACATGTCGAATGGTCACCTAATGGATATGCATGCTTAACTAGATAATTATGAGCCTATCACATGGAAAACATTATATTGGAAACCTGACATGTTGGAACTTATACATGCTTCAGGGACGTTGTTTTAGCATTTAACCTTGCATAAGGGGGGGGGAATGTACTGTCATAGTGCGATATTGTGAGACGTCACTTGAGGATTTTTGGACAGGCATAAGTGGATGATTCAAGTGAGGGTGAGTAGCAGGTTATGGACATGTGCGGTTAGATTGTGATTTGGCGTGATTACTTGATACACATGTTGAACCACTATATGGTACTCCCCTTCTTTCTTCCATAAGGAGATAGGCTTGATTTCAGGGATATCTAGTTAGACCACTTCTGATCGCTACACTATATATTGGAACTGACTTAGGAGGAACCCTATTGTCTCTTCTTCCCCTATTCCTTCGGCGGATGGCTATTTGTTGCTCGGGTTTGAGCAGGGATTGGCATAGTGTAGTTAGGGCTTGGGGGTTAGCTTTTGGGGTATTGCGGCTATCGCGGGCAGCAGGCGGACTCGTACTTACAGCTCGTAAGAGACAAGACCTCACTGGATCGGGAAGGAGATTTTTCAGCGGAAGGCGACGGCACCCTACGATTTCGCGGGCGGATTTGCGTGCCGGATACCCCGGAATTGAAGAAGGAAATTCTGTCCGAGGCACACAGCGCTCCTTATGCAGCGCATCCAGGAGGCACAAAGATGTACAGGGACCTCAAGCAGACCTTCTGGTGGCCCAAGATGAAGAGGGATGTAACTCAATTTGTAGCTCATTGCCTGATACGTCAACAAATAAAAGCGGAACATCAACGACCGGCGGGAAAGTTACAACCCTTACCGGTACCGGAGTGGAAGTGGGATCATATCACCATGGACTTTGTCACCGGGTTTCCACGTGCACAGCAAGAACATGACACAATATGGGTTGTGGTGGACCGGCTAACTAAGTCAGCGCACTTCCTGCCGATTCACACAACTTGGACCAGGGAGCGGTTGGCTCAGGTCTATCTCAGCGAGATTGTGAGACTGCATGGAGTACCGGCATCAATCACATCAGACAGAGACACGCGGTTTGTCTCAAAGTTTTGGCAGAGTCTGCAACAAGCCTAGGGGACCAAATTGCACCTCAGCACAGCCTTCCACCCTAAGACTGACGGGCGGTCGGAGCGAGTGATACAGACGCTAGAGGACCTGCTTCGGGCCTGTGTACTCGATTGGGGAGTCGGTTGGGAGCGTTACCTACCACTTGTAGAATTCGCTTACAACAATAGCCACCAGGCCAGCATCCTGATGGCACCCTACGAAGCCTTATACGGGAGACGCTGCCGATCCCCGATCTGTTGGGACGACTCGGGAGAACGGAAGTTCTTGGGACCCGACTTGGTGGAAGAAACGGAAGAGAAGGTGCGCCTCGTCAGACAGCGCTTACCAACTGCCCAGAGTCGACAAAAGAGCTACGCGGATCGAAGACGCCGCGACTTAGAGTTCCAGGTGGGAGAACACGTGTTTTTGCGGGCCTCGCCGTCCAGGGGAATCAAGCGATTCGGGTTAAAAGGCAAGCTAAGCCCGCGGTTCGTGGGGCCATTCGAGATCCTGAAACAGATTAGCCCAGTGGCGTATCGCTTTGCCCTACCACCAAACCTCGATCGGATTCACGACGTGTTCCACGTTTCGATGCTTAAGAAATACCTTCCCGACCCGTCGCATGTCTTGGACGTCTCGACGCTCGAACTAAAGGAGGACCTAAGCTTCGAGGAAACCCCGGTGCGGATCCTAGCAAGAGAAAGCAAGACACTTCGAAACCGAGTCATCCCCTACGTGAAAGTACTCTGGAACAACCACGAGGAGCGGGAGGCGACGTGGGAGCTGGAATCGAAGATGAGGGAGGGTTACCCCCATCTCTTCACCGAGAACCAGGAATGAGTTTCGAGGACGAAACTCGTTTTAAGAGGTGAGTGATGTAGTAACCGCTGGTTTAAAATAATTGCTTGGGTCCACTTTTGGTGTTATTTATTTTAAATTAGACTCGGAGGGTGATCCATAATTTCTTGTTCCCGGTCAGACCGCCGGGACTCGCGGGTATTTTTAGTTAATAAAGCTCGCGAAACGGAGAACGGCGGTGCAATCGGTTTTGAATTCCGACGCCGGGTTCTTCCAGAATAAATTCCGGAAGTTGGCTAACGATTCAGGCAACCAGCACGGTTTCTGAGGCGGACCGGACCCCGGTTCGCACCCGTTTTAATTACCCGCGTTTGACTTAAATTGGGTTAATTCCCTTTCCCCAATTTAACCGCTCCCGCCACCTTAATTACTCCAGCGTTTTCCCGTCGTACAACTCCCCACGAACCGCCCCAACTTCCCACCACATCCCCACAACTTTCCACTAACCGCCCCAACTTCCCACCACTTCCCCCAACTACCGGCCACTTCCCACAACTCCCCTTAACCCCCCCCACTGCGTACGAAACCCCAAAGAAACGAAAACCCATTTCCCAAACTTTCCATTCCCCAATTCTTCCTTACCGCTATCAATCGGCGTAGAGTACCCGGTAGAGCAATCAAGGAGGAGGAGGAACACCGTACATCCTCTGCCTTGGGACCGGGCACACAGGAGGGGACAAGTCTCCCCTCGTTTAACCTAGCCGACGAAATCAAGGTGAGCTTAATTTAAGGTTTCTATTTGTCAATTCTTGGCCCCTTCTTGGAAACGGGTGGAAGAAGGGTCGGCAACACCACCGGAGCCGGCGCACGCGGAGCCGCGCTTGCGGAAAGCGCCGCATGCGGGCGGCGCCAGCATGCGGGCAACGCCGCCCGCACGCATGCGGGCGGCGCCGCATGCGCCCGCATGCGGACAGCGCCGCATACGGGCGGCGGCGCCCGCACCCACACGCGGACAATGCCGCGTGCGGGTGCGGCGCCGCACCCACCCGCGCGCGGGCAACTCCGCGCGCGGGCGGCGCCGCGCCCCATGCGGGCAATGCCGCATGCGGGCGGCGGCGCCCGCACCCGCGCGCGGACAGTGCCGCGTGCGGGCGGCGCCCGCACCCGCCCGCGCGCGGGCAACTCCGCGCGCGGGCGGCGCCGCGCCCCCATGCGGGCAATGCCGCATGCGGGCGGCGGCGCCCGCACCCGCACGCGGACAGTGCCGCGTGCGGGCGGCACCCGCACCCGCCCGCGCGCGGGCAATTCCGCGCGCGGGCGGCGCCGCGCCCCCATGCGGGCAATGCCGCATGCGGGCGGCGGCGCCCGCACCCGCACGCGGACAGTGCCGCGTGCGGGCGGCGCCCGCACCCGCCCGCGCGCGGGCAATTCCGCGCGCGGGCGGCGCCGCGCCCCCAAACGGGCAATGCCGCATGCGGGCGGCGGCGCCCGCACCCGCACGCGGACAGTGCCGCGTGCGGGCGGCGCCCGCACCCGCCCGCGCGCGGGCAATTCCGCGCGCGGGCGGCGCCGCGCCCCATGCGGGCAATGCCGCATGCGGGCGGCGGCGCCATGCGGGCGGCGCCGCACCCCCATGCGGGCAGCGCCGCATGCGGGTGGCAGCACCGCACCCGCACGCGGACAGCGCCGCGTGCGGGCGACGCTGCGTGCACGCGGACAACACCGAGTGCGGGCAACGCCGCACACGCCGCATGCGGGCAACTCCGTATGCTGGCGACAACGCCCACGCCCCATGCGGGCAGCGCCGCACATGTACGGGCATTCCAGTCCTTTTAGCCTGGCGGAGTCCTGAGATACTAACTCCTGTGTCACAGGTGCGTGTAGGTCCGGGCAGACCCATCGAGACGCAGCGGAGCCTAGTACCGGTCAGGAGCGCGACAACGATAAAGGTGGGTTTTTTCTTCCGAGGTTTAGTAAAGTTAGTTTTCCGGAGAGGATGTTAAATATTATGTTAACCTGTACTAACACTGATGGCTTCTATGATTTACTATATTACCCCGTGTTTTGTTACTATGCTCGAGTGCGACACGCGCATCCGCGGTTTGGCCACCGCAAAGGGTGCTCTTTTCCGGAAAGGCGGTCTCTGACCCGTGTTTACCCACGAGGTGACGTAGTTGGGGCCCCCGTAGTTGTGGGGTTTGAGGCACAAAGGTGTGAGCGGTGCGACCTGTCGGGATTGGTGCCCGTCGAGGTCATGTGTTAAAGGTATTACAGGGGTAAAGGTGATAAAAGTGTTACAGGTATTACAGGTGTTACAGGTGTTACCCGTTTGAGAGGAGTGGTTGCTCCAGCTAGTCTTACCTTGAGGCTTGGTATCATTTTACTGCTTTAGTCCTTTATCTTGATATTGTCGCTGACTATCCCCTCTGTGACAGGTACTTCCGGGGGTGAGAGGTAGGCGACGGAGAGGCCGAGGTGGGAGCAGTTTGGGGCGTAGGAGCCCTAGTCTGTGGCTATCTTTATTACCCTTGCATTTCATTTACTGTTGTAGGTTACTGTGTGGTTCTCGATACCCTTGTGGGGTCGCGTGGATGTTGATTTCCTTTTTGGTTCTGGATATGCACTACTGCTTTCTTTATTGTTCCCGTTCGGCCGTTTTCTAACCAAACCAACTAGAAGACAGGAGAAAAAGGATTTCGAAACCCATTTTCAAAAATTTAGGGTCGTGTGGACCCGTTTTTCCAAACCTTGTGGATTTATGCCGTTTTCTAATCTGTTTTCGAAACCTGAGGCCGTATGGGCCTGATTTCAAAACTATGTGTTTATCCTTTCAACTTGATTGGCCACGGGTTTGCTTTAGCTTTCATGCGTAGATAGAGTCAGAACTGTTGTGATTAAATGGAAAGAGATTACTTGTATTTGTATGAGGTTATAGCCGCGACGCCGTGCATATACAGAGGAGACTCTGCCGGTTTTTGAGTGAATCTGTATATGCGGCGGGTCTGGGCACGCGCCGGGGAAGTAGGGTTTTACTCAAAAAAAAAAAATTTGTACGCTGCTAAAGCTTCCATTTGTGCATCGTTTCCGCTAAAACAAACCCCCGGGACGTGACATGTGAGCCTATCATCTGAGATTAATTCTGTGAATATAGCATGTTGGGGGCATTATGGGAATAATATTTCTGTTGGAACATGATCATTGGAATGATTTAATAAGTGATGATTAACATGCCACATTAACACCTAGGTTTGTATGAAAGTGGATTAAATGGATTGTGGGGACATAGTGACATATCTAGGTGCGGGTGCCACCTTGAGATTCATTATGGATCAGGGGTTATACATGTGTAGTTGACTGATGATTTTGCCTGATGGTTATATTTGTGGGGATATATATATTAATTGTTACACATGTAGAGCTATATGTGACTTTCTCTCTCTTTTACATTGCATGAGGACTTATGCATGCTTGTTTGGACATCTAGATAGGCCACTATTTTATTGCTACACTATCATGTTGGGATTTGACTTAGGAGAAACCATGATTGCTTTCTTTCTCCTTTTCATTTGGACTTTTGAGTCATGTTGCTCGAGTTCGAGCGGAGGTTTCGGGATAGTGTAGCCGGGACCTGCGGGTCAGTGACAGGGTGTACTGGATGTTGGATTATGGGTTTTGCGGCAACCGCGGACAGTAGGCGGTTGACCGGATCTTGACTATTGTACCCAATTGTGGGTTGGGGGTTATTGCGGTGACCGCGGATTGTGGGCGGTTGACCGGATGTTTACTATTACATCAGATTGGGTATCAGAGTTCTCTAGTGGATGGTGTTTCCCACTTTTGAGTACTATTGCATCAGGACGGGGTTTCATTAGTGGACGGAGTTTCCCACTTTGATCATAGTCATGATCCAGTCCTGCTATTGTGAGATATTGGTTACAGAGATGCTTGATACAGTGATACTTTACTCGTGTGGGTCGCTCCCCTCGAGTGCCACTCCGGAGTAGGCTTTAGACCGTGTTGGGTTCCGGTCAGTTGGTGAGTTGTGAGTGATGGCAGAGCAGGCAGTACCAGTTTACTGGTGGCACTAGATTGGGTCTATTTAGCCAGATGTTGTTTCCTGGTGCATTCATACCGTCATTTCCTTCGGTATTGCATTTAGAGGCATACTTGTTGTGGTTTTCCCCTTTTATTCAGTAGTTCTGTTTACAGCTTCTCTACCTGCCATTTCCTTGCCTCTAGTAGACTTAGTGGGTACGCCGGAGCTTGAGGCTTTACCCACAGGGGGAGGCTACTGGTTTACTAGTGGTTCTCACCCCCACTGTTGTCTCCTCTTCTTCTCTCTCCCCTGTTTTGCAGAGTCCTCATTGGAGTTGCTGATCTTCGGTCGTTGTTCGGGGCGAGGGAGTCACGAGCTAGATCGTTACCACCCGAGGAGTGTAGCTGTATCCCTGGTTGGAGATTCCTCGTAGCTGTTGGCTGATTTTTACTGTTCATCTGGAGGAGAGAGATCTTTTGTATTTGGAGAGACTGATGTACTATAGTTTTAGTTTATCTCCTTTTTATAGTCGAGAGATGCTGTACTGAGGACATTGTATGATGATTATCCGTATTTATGAGAATGGATATTGTACCTTATTTCATGATGTATAGTAATTGGATTTTATTCTACAGCATTTTATTGCAGCTCTGATATTTGTGTAGCTATAGTACTATCTTTTGCAGGTTAGACGCTTCGCCTATGCGGGTTTTGGCATAGGTGGCGGATCTGTTGGCGAGCCCGGGTCGCAGTTTCGACCCCGGGGCGTGACAGCCTCCGTGAGAGAGTTTCTTGTAATCCAATTTTACTCCTTGTACTTTTGTGCCGTAGATTAATCGAATAACGCATTGAGGTGGTCTTGCCCGTGGACGTAGGTTGACACATTATTGGCCGAACCACGTAATTCTCGTGTCCTTGCATTCCCTTATTTATTTTATTTCTTTAGTTATTCTCGTGCTTGTTTTCTACAATTATTTTCGCCTACTTTCATCTACGAAAGATTCTGTTTCCGCTGTGCTCGTGTGCTGTGTGGGTTGAGGTGTGCTTGGTAACCCCACGGCCGGTCCCCCTTCAATTGGTATCGGAGCGTTTGGTTATTCGTAGTTCGTTGACGGTGAAACGATGGCGGGAAAAGTTTCAGCGACAAAGTATGAGATTTCTCGATTTGATGGAGCGAACTTTGCGTTGTGGAAACTGAAGATGCAAGCAGTTTTGATTAAAGATGCTTGTGAGATTGCCCTGCAAGGAATAGAAAATAAGCCGGAAGGGATGACGGATAAACAATTTCAAGAGAAGAACAAGATGGCTTTGGCAAACCTATATTTGGCACTGGATGATTCGGTGTTATTCAATGTGGAGACCGAGACTACCGCAAAAGGGATTTGGGATAAATTAAAAAATCTCTATGAAGGAAAGTCATTGGTGAACAAAATTTTCTTAAGGCGACAATTGTACAATCTAAAGATGAAGGATGGGGCACCGGTACAAGAACATCTAAGTACATTCAACTCTATCGTGAGCAAACTCGCTGCCCTAGACGTGAGAATTGATGAAGAAGAAAAGGCAAGTATTTTACTTTGCTCGATGCCGGAAACTTGGGATAATTTGATTATGAACTTGAGCCATGTTGAAACCCTTAAGATGGAGTCGGTTGTTGCATCATTACTTACCGAGGAGATGAGGCGGAAGTCTAGCCAAGGAAGTTCTTCGGGGGAGGCTATGATAGCACGGGGAAGACCTTTCGAGAGGGAGTATGGTGATCGAGGAAAGTCGAGATCAAAATCCAAGGGCAAAAAGAAAGTAAAGTGCTGGAATTGTGGAAAGTTGGGGCACGTGAAGAAAGATTGTCGGGTTAAAGGAGTTGATGGTAAATCCGATTCAAATAATTTTCAAGGTAATATAGCCGAAGCGGATGCTAAGTCGGCTAGTTCAGAAGACGGAGATGCATTAGTCGCATTGGATAGATCCGAGCTTATTTATCATTGGATCTTGGATTCGGGGGCATCATTCCACATGACTCCCTATAGGGAGTGGTTTCATTCTTATAAGTCACGGGATTGTGGAGTTATCTATTTGGGTGACAACACGGCATGTCCGGTGGTTGGAGTGGGAGACGTTCGGATCAAGATATTTGATGGTGTTATTCGGACGGTTTCTAATGTTCGACATGTTCCTGTATTTCGAAAAAGTCTTCTATCACTTGGAAAATTTTGCAAACAAGGGTTTAAATTCATCGGCGAGAAAGATCACTTGAAGGTATGTCAAGGTTGTTTGGTGTTGATGAAAGGAGAGCAAGTAGGTGGCCTTTATAGATTAGTGGGCGAGACTCAAGTGGGAGAAGCGGTTGTTGCAAGCGCAAAGGTGGAGTCTTCAACGGTGTGGCATCGCCGTTTAGGACACATGAGTGAGCGCGGATTGCAGGTATTATCCAACCGTGAACTTCTTTCAGGTTACAAGTCCGCGCCATTAGATTTTTGTGAAGATTGCATCTACGGGAAGCAACGAAGGTTGTCTTTTTCTCTATCACATCAAAGAAGTAAGAAGCATCTCGAGTTGATTCATTCGGATACTTGGGAGTCGCCCGATACTTCGTTGGGCGGATGTTCTTACTTTGTTTCATTTATTGATGATTACTCTCGGAAGGCTTGGGTGTATATTCTAAAGCGAAAGTCCGATGTGTTTGAGACTTTTAAGAAGTTCAAAACTCTTGTGGAGAATGAAAAGGATTTAAAAATTAAGTGCCTACGTTCTGATAACGGAGGGGAGTATTGTTCAAGAGAATTTGATGAGTTTTGTATTGAGCATGGAATTAAGCGGCATCTCACGGTACCCGGTACACCGCAACAAAACGGTGTAGCGGAGAGGTTAAATAGAACACTCATGGAGAGGGCCCGTAGCATGTTGAGTACTTCAAAACTCGACAAGAGATTTTGGGCGGAAGCCGTGAGCACGGCTTGTTATTTGATTAATCGAGCGCCGACAAAATCACTTGGTTTGGAAATTCCTGAAGAAGTCTGGAGCGGCAAGTCCGTTGATTACTCCTATCTTCGTGTCTTTGGATGTGATGCTTATGCGTGGATACCGAAGGAGAAAAGGTCAAAATTGGATAAGAACTCTCGGAGGTGTATATTTCTTGGCTATGCGAAAGGTGTTAAGGGGTATCGATTGTGGGACCCTACTAACCACAAAATAGTCATAAGTCGTGACGTTATCTTCAATGAAGGGTCCTTTCAAGGCACCAAGGAAAAGCAAGATGATGATGCTATGATTCCAATTGAGCTCTTTGAAGCGCGCGATGAGGTGCAAGCACAACAGGATGATGAAGTGGTTGATGATGAACCTGACTTGGAATCTCCGCAATCATCCGAAGATACAAATTCACCGGTAGAGTCGCCAGCGGATTCCGGGCGTCCTAGTAGAGTTATTAGACCTCCTGCGAGGTATAATGACTATATTACTTCATTTATTCCTTCTGCAAACCATGTTAGTGCATATGTTGCTTTAGCGGAAGAAGATGAGCCGACTTCGTATAAGGAGGCTTGTGAGTCGACTGACGCTGGGAAGTGGCAATGCGCGATGGAGGAGGAGATGGAGTCAATTCGGAAGAACAAGACTTGGGAACTTGTTGATTTGCCGAAGGGAAGGAACGCGATTGGATGTCGGTGGGTGTTTAAGGTGAAAAAGGATACAGATGGGAATGTGGAGAGGTTCAAGGCAAGATTGGTGGTGAAGGGATATGCTCAGAAGCCGGGAATCGATTTCGATGAGATCTTCTCACCGGTGGTTCGTCTTACCACTATTCGGGTTGTTTTGGCGATCGCAGCGGTCATGGATTTGGAGCTCGAGCAGATGGATGTAAAAACAGCATTCTTGCATGGTGACCTGGAGGAGGAGATATATATGTCGCAACCGGAAGGCTTTGTCGAAAAAGGCAAGGAGTATTTGGTTTGTCGGTTGAACAAATCGTTGTACGGCTTGAAACAGGCGCCAAGGTGTTGGTACAAGCGATTTGATTCCTTCATTATAAGTTTGGGTTTTGATAGGCTTGAAGCGGATCATTGTGCATATTTCTGCGATTATAATGACGGGAGCTTCTGTATTTTGTTATTATATGTCGACGACATGGTGGTCGCCGGAAATAACAAGGGCAAGATATCTATCTTGAAGACTCAGTTAGCCGGTGAGTTCGATATGAAGGACTTAGGAACTGTGAATCAAATACTCGGGATGAAGGTACTACGGGAGAGAAAGAATAGAAAAGTTTGGCTTTCACAGAAGAGTTATGTGGAGAAGGTTCTGCGGCGCTTCAACTTGCAGAACGCAAAGCCAGTTTCTACCCCGTTTCCTATTCATTTAAAATTGTCGGCCGAGCAATCACCGGGTACGGAAGCAGAAAAGGCCGACATGGCTCGGGTACCATATTCATCGGCAGTAGGGAGCCTTATGTTTGCCATGGTGTGCACGAGACCCGACATTGCTCAAGCAGTGGGAGCAGTGAGTCGGTATATGGCGAATCCAGGTTGTGAACATTGGAATGCAGTGAAGTGGATTCTCAGATATTTGAGAGGTACTGCGGATTTCTCACTCTGTTATGGTTCTGCGGGTTTGGAGTGCGTCGGATATGTGGATGCAGATTTCGCAGGAGATAAAGACAGAAGAAAGTCTACCACGGGTTATGTTTTCTCCATGGGCGGTGGTGCTATTAGCTGGGAGTCGAAGCTTCAGTCGGTAGTCGCTTTGTCGACGACGGAGGCGGAGTACATAGCAATGACACATGCTTGTAAGGAAGCTATCTGGCTAAAAAGACTTTTAGGAGAGTTAAAAGTGAAGCAAGATGTAATGGGAGTGAATTGTGATAGTCAAAGTGCAATACACTTGGCGAACCGGCGTTTCACTCTCGGACGAAACACATTGATATTCGTTATCACTTCGTGAGAGATGTGGTGGATGAGGGTTTTATCTCATTGTTGAAAATTCACACAGATGCGAATCCAGCGGATATTTTAACGAAACCGGTGACTCGAGAGAAGTTCAATTGGAGTATGACTTCTCTCGGTCTTGGAGCTACATGAGGAGAGTGAGAATTTGGCAAGATCTTCAATTTTGTGTTTTATGAAATTCGGCACATGTTTTTAAGTGGGAGAATTGTTGGATTATGTAAAATCATGTTTCGAGTCCATATGGATTTGATCCAATCTTGTTCCTAAAGATTAGGGATGATTTAGAAATATCTTAAAGATAATTCTTAAAAGGATATGGACGACGACTAGAAGTGATTTAAAAACTCGGATGGACGGTGGAGATCGTTTCCTATTAGAATTAGGTTTTTAGAGTTATATTAACTCTTGCGATTCATCTTTTATTTTTTAGGGCTTCATTGAAAAATCCTAATTGAGAGGAAAAACGTGGAGAGCCTCCGTGAGAGAGTTTCTTGTAATCCAATTTTACTCCTTGTACTTTTGTGCCGTGGATTAATCGAATAACGCATTGAGGTGGTCTTGCCCGTGGACGTAGGTTGACACATTGTTGGCCGAACCACGTAATTCTCGTGTCCTTGCATTTCCTTATTTGTTTTATTTCTTTAGTTATTCTCGTGCTTGTTTTCTACAATTGTTTTCGCCTACTTTCATCTACGAAAGATTCTGTTTCCGCTGCGCTCGTGTGCTGTGTGGGTTGAGGTGTGCTCGGTAACCCCACGACCGGTCCCCCTTCACCATATATATCATTTATCATATGGCATCATAATTTGCAAGTAGGATGATCCAAAAATACTATCAATCAAATGTGTGATAATAATTAAATTACCGGCAGAGACACGAAACCCGTGCTGTCTAAGCAACCAAAACCGGAGAGCAACTTCATGAAGATCAAAGCTTTTTAAATCTAAATTGTAGATGCGGTCTAATGCCTCGTTGATCTCCTCTTCAAAGTGATAATCTATTCCAAGGTGTTGGATTGCATCTATCAAACTCAACTTTCATGCAAATCAGTGGTACTATGAAGTTTTTTCTTTATTTCTTCCTTCAATTCTTCAACTTTCTGCTCCATCCATGACTTCTGTATTATTCATGGAATTGAAAAGTCAGTATGATATGTATATATATATATATATATATATATATATATATATATATATATATATATATATATATATATATGAGATGTAAACTACAAATCTATTTATTCCCTTTCTTTATTTGGTTAGCATTAATAATATATAATTTCTTAAACTAAATTTACTTAGTTTTGTAGTTCTAGTCTTGTTAATCTACAAAGCAAAGCTGAAAAAATTTATGACTTTATTGCTTGGTTTAGATGTATGATATATGGTACTTTAAAAAAAAAAAATGTTTGCCTTTATTATTATTATTTTTTATTAGATTTGGTTGATTTGAGTTGAGTGCTAACCCTTTAGGTAGTGGTTGTATGACAATTTGAATTCATATTGTGTTTTTATATTTTAATACTATCAATGAATTGTACTGAAAATAGCGCTATTGTTTACAAATGTGGCTCTCATACTTTTCAGCTATTATTCGACTTTAATACAAATGTAACTATTTGGTCCATAACTTAGTGACAATTTTAATCACATTTTACGGGGTAATATTTTGCTTAACATATAAAGTAATTCTTTGATAGAATATTTTTTTTAACTATCTACAACAAGATCTATAATTTTGATTTTGATTTTAAATTTATAATTTTTAGAAAATTATTTAATTTTGACCTTTCATCTTTCGATGAATTGATGATCTAAAAAATAATTTTCAAAAATTATAAAATTTGATTATTAGAATATTGTTTGATTGCTGTAATTAGTTTTAGTGGCTAGCTGTTTAGCTTCTCAAAAAAGTGTGAAATTTTTTTTTCAAAAAAAATGTTTTCATGAATTTTTTTATATTTTTTTTTTCAGTTTTTCGTCCTTCGGTCCTTAGAAAAAAAGCTTTTATGACAATTTTTTTTTCACATTTTATGGAAAGCTAGAGTTTTGGTTTTTCTAAAAAAAAATTGGAAAACAAAAAGGCTAATTTTTTCATAAAATATGGAAAACAAAATTTCCAAAAATGCTTATTTTTATGTAAACCAATCAAACAAAAATTTAGAAAAAAAAAAGGTTTTCCATAAAAAAAATTTCTTGCATATTTTTTTTTTCACATTTTTTTTGAAAAACCAAAAAGCACCTAGTTATCAATGTTGTACTTTATCTTAATTTATTATCATTTGTTTTAGCTAATGACATGACAACCACTAAATTTGGGATTTCTTTAACTCTAGCTTTATAAATTAACGCCACTAGAATTACAGAGCAAACAAAATTTTATTAAAAAAAAAATTATTATAAATACTTACTAAAGTGAAAGAAAAAAAAAAAAAAAAAATAGCACTCCAGAGTCTAACTCTATACGATTAAAGTGAAGCCGTGTTGCTTGTTTTCATCAAAAGAAAAGGCAAAATTATACGAATAATTAATATATTCATGCCTGTTGTGAAGAAAATGTTGGACTGCAGGTAATGAAATAATCACCCCAAAGTGAGGGGTGATATTCTACTAATTTGCGCCCAACTTTTCTAGGATTGAACTTACTCTTCTCCATCCGCACTCTCCTCGCAATCCCTCAAATGTAGTGCTTATTATATATATATATATATATATATATATATATATATATATATATATATATATATATATATAAACCAACTTTTTTAGAAGCCTAATACAAAGCGCTACAATCGAGCGTATTTATAGGGTTGAGTATGGGTTTTATGAAGGGTACCATAACACAATTATATTTGAACGTCCAATCACAATATGGTTTGTGTACTTTTTAACAGTGCATCGCGGTATATTCACCGATGAATCAATTAGCTAGATAAGATCAAAAATAGGATAAATTGCAAGTTTTAATTTCAAACTTTAATTTCATATAATATAATAACTATAAAATTAAAATTGAATGAATTTGAATTTAAATTTATGAAATTTTTATATTTGATAATTCGAAATATTAGGTGTGTTCTTGAAGAATCGGCTAATGCAAACTAATGAGATCCGAACTCGATGAAGTAAAATCACTATCTGAATAGTCTCGTCGAGTTGAATGATGTAGCAAGACCCAATTTTGAATTTGGCAAACCAAAATCATCAAAAAATGTGCAAAAGAATAGTGTTCACTAAAGAAATGACTAATATGACTGTTGAGACTAAAATTTTTGCCACTTAAGAGAGCGACACGTGGCATCTACTATCGGCCGAAGACGTTAGTCGACGGAGGGAAAAGCCAACCAAAGAAGGATTTGTGATCGATCTCACACCCGTGAAGACACGGCACACGACGTACGCCGTCGGCTAAACGCATCAGCCGACAGAAGGAGCAGTCGATAAGAAGATCATCACCTCATTAAAGAACAACTTCGATTGAAGGCTACCATCAGATCACCCCAATCAAGCAACAGAAAAAGGGAGAGTCAGAGTCATCCTGTGGCTGCTCAAGCCGAAATAGGGAAGACTTCAAAAGAAAGGAATGCAGAATTCAGGCGCAAGTGTAATAACACTGAATTTTTAGTTTGATAGTGGAATAAAGTTAGTTTTTTCCAAAAAATTCTTGGTTGTGTTTACGTGAGGTATTTGTCACGCCCCGAGTTTTAAAAAAATCCGGTAAATTTTTTTTTTTTGAAATCAAAGTTTGCAAACTGGGCGCAACAGACCGCCACACGCATAGAAGACCCTCTATCCCGAGGACAGAGACTCCCCTATACATGCACGGCTAAAATCATCATCAGAGATCAACAGATATATCAGTAACTAATCTAATCTAATCAGCAAGAATAATCAACAGTTAAATTATTACATCATTGTCTCAAATGTCTAAATCAAATAGAACTCAATAAAATGAGGGAAAGTAAATGTCTGCATAAATCAACGATATGTAATGCTCATGGGGACAGCTCTATCGTAATCTGCTCACTGGATCGTCCCGCTATCTCCCCACCCGACCGACCTGGAAAAATGGTCACCCAGGGGGTGTGAGATACACTGTACATGTATCCCAGTGGGCACGACGAGCCGAGAATCAGCTAATCGTACCTACTGGGTACTAAAATCTGCGGATAGTAAAAGATCTATAGGAAAGCAGGAAAAGCAGATAAGAGATACTGTAAATCAGGATATGCTAGTGATCATCAGTCATAATGCGGTAAATCATACAAGTAGGGAATAAAAGGTGTCTACAAGAATCATGCTGGAAATAACTGAACAATCATACAAGTAAGAATAATGCATCAAATGTAGAAACCAAATATCCAATCATACGCCACTATTGGTCCCGGGGACCTCAGGCAAAAGCCACCGATCCGCACCCGATCCGCTGACATACCCCTGTCGAAGGGCTCACGGGTCTATCACCAGACCACTTTACCGGCAAAGAACCAGCTCCACGGGGTGCGACCCCGGCCAGGTTCGTGAAGTACAGCAGTGCATGGCAAGTCATAATGATCAATCTGACGGTCTAGTGACCGAGTAGTCGGCACACGCCGAAATCCCAACAGGGAATCATCTGTCTATCGGAATCAATCAATCATGCTTAACGAGTAGTATCTATCAATCAGGATCAATCAGTCATGCATATCTATATATCAATCAATCAGGATCAGTCAGGAATAATCAGGGAGTATGTATATGATAATCGGCTGACCATGATAAGGAATCTCAATCACAGGTCTAATCAGGTCAATGTCAATCAGAGGGATCATGCTATGTCAAAAGAGATCAATATATGTCAGGCTAAGTCATATAGGTAAAATCAGCAGGGCAAGTCAAGAACAGGTGTCCGACTGGACTAAAGCAACCAGAGGGCCAAAAAGCTGAGGCCCGGTTCGAAGATAACCCACCTGGATGAAGGCAGACTCTCGAACTCCCGCACAGCTACCGGGAGGCTGGTGCTGAACAACTGGGCCCTGTATCAGAAGATATCATCAGTAATAGACTCACATAACCCTTTCCCGACGACGTTACACTGACAGAAAGTTTAAACGGGTCAAATCGGTCATTTTATCGCTCGATATCTGATTCCTGGTCAACGAGGACCATCGGAACCCTAACAAAATGGCCAGGTAGTGCGTAAATATCGTTTATAGAGAGCTAAGGTGTCCATTTTGCATTTTGGTCCAAAAAGGTTCTTAAATTGCATAAACATCTTTTGTTCTATTACTGTTTTAGCTCGTTCTTACAATCCGGGAATCCAACGACGACGCCGTAAGTTCCAGCGCGTCACATTTGATGCGACAGACCCCGTGCTCACAACCTTGGGTCAACACGAAACCCCAGAGCAAAGTTAGCTCTTTAGTTCACTAAGTTGAATGCACTGTTTTGCCCCGTTCTCGCAATCCAGGACTCCGACGACGACGCCGTAAATTTCAGCGGGTTCGTTACGTCGAGACGGAGCCCGTGCTCACAGGGTTGGGCTGGCACGAGGCCCAGATTAAAAGTTGGCCCATAATGTTCTTTATGTCCAAATTACAACTATGCTAATACTTATTATATACATGATCAACATGAGATCTAACTTGAGCATGGTGTGCAGTAATGACAGGGGAGTGCAGTGCTCACCTTGCGCGCGTCGGCGGCCGGCCGGAGAGTCGCCGGAGCAAGGTGAAGCTCCAAGCCAAGGCTCGGGTCTGGCTGTTCTTTGAGCAACAGTGGGTCAGCTCAGTATCAGAGGTGATCACCAGCTTGGAGGGGTCCCCAGGAGGTCTCGGGTGCAGTCAGGGTCAGCCGGCGGCGGCCGGAGGCGGCGGCGGCCGGAGGAGAGCCCGAAGCTGCATTTCGGGTGCAAGCATTAAGATCAGGTTATAGGGGCTAACTAGGCCCAAACCAAAATGATGGGATGCTTGTAATTGGTGTCTGGACCTTACCTGTGCAGTTGGCCGGAGGCCGGGGTGCCGGAGTTGGCCGGAGTTCGAGCCTAGGTCCACCTCGGGTGCAACTGCAGTGAGGAAAATGCCCACGTTAAGATGGACATGCAACTAAATGGGAGGACTCGTATCGATCACAGAAGCCTACCTGGAGGTTCCCGGCGACTGAGGAGCGCCGGCGAGGCGGCGCCGGAGGAGCTCGGTCAAGCTCCGAGGAGCTCTAATGGTGGATTCCGGCCGGCTGGGTTCCGGCCGGAGCAACTTGGATCAACAGAGTCCAATCGGTGCCGGGAGTCCTCTGGTGGCAGTGGCCGGCGCTGGGAGGCCGTGACGGCGCCGGACGGCGACGGTCGGCCAAGAAGCCAAAAGTCCGATTCCTAGGGCTTTCTCGTTTGGGCTTGATCTTGATCCGATCGGGATCAAACTTCGGGGAAGTGTTGCAGTAGCCTAGAGGAGTAGATTCAACGGTGCTGATCGCACGGTTGACGGCCGGATGACGGCGGCGCAAGAGCTCGGTCCAAAAATGATAATTTCCGGCCGACGGGGCTCTCGCCGGCGATAGGGACGACGGCCGAGGCTCGGGCTTCATCAGATGAATCGCCATAATGTCAGGAGCGCACAGGACATGCCTAAAACCCAAGGCAAAGAAAAAGGACCCGTAAACTCACCTTCGCCGGAAAGTGGAAGAAGATGAGGTGGCTGCGGTGGCGCACGGCGGCGATGGCTGGGGTCCAGATCAGTGCAGCTCGGATGCGGCTTCACGAGGGACTCCCCAGCACTAGGTCTCGATTGACAGAACCTTTCCTGAGAGCCTTCCTCCCCCTGCACCCGAGATCAAAAGCTTCTTGATCTCCTTTTCCGGCGATGGCAGGGCGGCGGCCGGTGCGGGGGAGGTTCCTGGGGACGCGACCTAGGGGAAGGGGTCTGTTGAAGAGCGGCTAGGGCTGAGGGTTTAGGGTTTGTGGAGGAAACCCTAGCTCGGGTTATGCATGCTTATATAGGGTCCTTTGCAACTTCGCATATTAGCCCTTCTAGCTTAGGCATTTCGACTTTGGTCCTTCACAGTATGCTTATCTCACAATTAAGTCCCTCTCCAATGCATGGCACGCTTTTCGAGGCAACAAATCTAGGGTTCTAAGTGTAAAATTCACACTTTTCGATGCATTTCACGCTTTTCGAGAAGATCCGAGCGTCAGATCTAAAAACGGACTTCGCCAGGACGTCCGGCTCGACGAATCCTATCAGGTAGCGATCTCTGTTTTTCGAAACTGTGTTCGGATAAATTTTCGGTCCATAAAAACTGTGTCAAAATACAGTTTTCACGCTTTTTGAGATTCCAGAGTCGTCAAACAGAATTTTCGACTGCGCCATTGCGTTCAGAACATCGAAAATAGCTAGAATTGACTACTCGAATCACTATATTAGGAGTCCAAATAGTAATTTGGCCAACGTTGGCGCGAAGGGGACTCGGAATTAGGGTTTACTGTTCACTTGTACCCGCGACTTAAGTCGCGGGTCCCGCCGGCTTCAACGCGGATTTCTGGAAGATCCGACCGTCAGATCTGAACAAGCTTAATATGGTTTTCGCTCAGTTCGACGAGACGGTCGCTCTCATGGTCTCGGATCTTCCAGATCAGGCTCGGATTAAAAAGTGATGTTTCTGGCCCACTAACTGTGCAAATTACACTGCAGAAAAGGGGCACTGTCGCTATCTGAGCCATTTATGATCCAAATTCAACTTGACTTTTATCGATTTCATTTATTTAATTATTTACAAAATTTCGAATTCTTACAGTATTTTGTGTTGTTAGTATTGTATCGTTGTAGAGCTCGTTGAACGGAGAACGACGGTGCGATCGGATTGAAAATTCGACTTACAGATCTCCCGGAACGACGCTTTTAAGTTACCAGGTCCAAAAATGCAAGATTTGGAAATTTTGATACCCGTTACGGCTTATCAGTGCATCAACATCCGTGCTAATGGATATGAGACGTTTCAGATGTTTGGCACGCATATCGAGAAAATGGGTGAAAATCCCTTATAAATATTATAGGATATGGAATTTTCATACGTGCAAAAGAAAATCCTAATTCTCGTTTTTCCCAAAAATTGAATTTCTTCTTCTTCCTCGTTGTGCGCGTCGGGAACCGAAGTCGAAAACGTCGCTATCGCCGGAGACCAGATCCCAAAACACCATCGTTGCTGGAGATCGGAGTCGTATCGTCTTCCCCGTCGGAGCGAGGTTAGTTTTCGATTTCATTTCGTCTTTTCTCCGTCGGAGTTGAGGTGGTGGGCGAAGTCGTTCGATGGTGGGCAAGGCCGCTGCCGCCGTTGCCCTAATCACAAGGCCGCCGCCGCCGTTGCCCTAGCCGCAAGGCCGCCGCCGCCGTGCCCTAGCCTCGGCATCACGCAGCTGCGCCGCTGCCGCAGTGTGTGCTTCCAAGCCATGCCGCTGCCGAGTCGCGCCACCGCCCTCGCGCTACAAGGCACCGCTCGAGTCGCGCCCTGCCAGGCCGCCTCCCGCGCACGCTGCTAGGCGCCACCCACGCCGTGCGCTGCCAAACCGCCGCCCGTGCCTGTGCGCCATGCGCGGTTTGCGTCCGTGTGCCGCGCGTCGCCCGTGCGGTCTACCCGCGCCGCCACTGCCGTCAAGGTTTTTGGCTGGGTTTTGGTTGACGGAGTTGGTTTCGTTTTCCGTCAGGTATGGTTTCGCTTGGTCGTTTTTCATCATGGAATTCGTCAAGGTGATGGTAGGGGCCCGGGTCATCGTCTGTTGCCTCGTCAACGGTCGGATCGTGTCTGAGGACGGTTTCCGCAATCGGAGGGGGTTCTTGACGCGGGGTTTCGTCGGTTCGTTGTTTTGGGACATTAGTACGTCGTTTTTGGGTTCGGTCTTTTCCTTCACCACCGGGACTTCGTCTTTCGCATGCGGTACACCTATAAATTTTTTTTTTTTTTCATAGTTTCGTATTTTTACACAGTTTTACCTATCGGTTAATATTAGGGGTATTATTATTGTGTTTTTACCTTTCGGATGATTATTTGTCGCGGTAAGAGATCTGGTGCACTGTTTGTCCACAGCTGAACGACGGTAAAGTCGTTCGAGGCATATTTTTGATCGGTAAAACGTTCGGTGCGACAATT
Organism: Tillandsia fasciculata; assembly: GCA_029168755.2. Taxonomy (NCBI): domain Eukaryota; kingdom Viridiplantae; phylum Streptophyta; class Magnoliopsida; order Poales; family Bromeliaceae; genus Tillandsia; species Tillandsia fasciculata. Next base: position 63,323 of record JAQOTM010000665.1, on the reverse strand, counting down.
CGGACATCGAATGTGGTTTCTGTAATTTGGAACAGAATGAAATTTTGCCACAGTGGTCGGGACCACTAAATTGCCGGTTGGGGTAAAAATATTGTTTGATTTATTTTTGAACTTTGGATAGGACTGGGTAAGGTTCCGAAGGCTTAGGAGGGTCACAAGCACGGTTGATTGTCTCCGTTTGAGGTGGGTACCCTAATCCGAAGAAGAGAAAGATGTTGAGTGGGTTTTATTAAACTTTTCTCTTCTTCTTTATGGTTATTTGATGACGCTTGCTTTGATAGTAGGATACAGACATGGTCACGGATAATGTGACGAAACAGTACACCGAAAAGGACAATGGTTAATTGATTTATCTTTTTATTATTATCTCATGTATATATGCTACACTTGGGCGACTTATTGTCGTAGGAGGGTTTATTACATGGTTATGAGATTGTCATGCTCTTGGCGCTTTCATGCACACCAGCGGTTTGGCAACCATATCCGTGTACTTTTTCGGAGAGGTGGTCTGTTTGACCCGTGATCCCTACGTGGCAATTTGCGTGAGGGGATCTTTGCAGTGATTTGCGGTGCTGCAATTATTGCAGTTGGTGTTGTTTTGCATCGGCTATTGAGCAGGACTATTTTTGTGCCTGAGGTCAGTGGACCGACATGGCGACTGTTTTTGGATTTTCCCATATGGGATATGAGTGGTAGTAGTATGGAGATTCAGATGTTCCGATTTACGGTTTGGTGTCTCATCATTATGCAATATCTCTATTTACAGTTGTTATTATAGTTATATTTATTTTCTTACCATGATTATGTCACTGACTCCCACTATGTGACAGGTTAAGTCGGCGGTGGGGATCAGGACGGAAGTGAGGTTGCGACTAGGGAGTGATAGTTTTTCCTCAGACTGGTGACACTTTTTCTTCCCTTTTTATTGGTTATTTCAGTTTGGTTAACATTCATGCATGCGGTCTTATATATTATGGATGATGTGGATGTTGAGACGGACTTGTGCTTTTATTTGTTAGCAAGAAACCCTTTTGAAACTATGGTTTTGGTTTATGATTTTATGGATGCGTCGTGTGGACGCGGGCAATAATAAAAAGATTTACGAAACTAGTTTTAGAAAAACTGAGTGTCGTGTGGGCACTATTTTTAAACTTTGTGGTTTTATCCTTTCAACTTATGATACGCTGGATGGGCGTTGTTTTTGTATGGATGATTAGATTAGACATGGGGACTCTGTGTATGTAAACTGTGTGTGGTTGATGTATTTGTGATTGCAACGCCGTGCATATGCAGGGGATGTTGGGTTATGATAATATGGATCTAAATAGGAAAAAAATACCTAGAGGGGGGTGAATAGGTGTAAATAATAAACACTCAAAAATCTTTACGTAATAAAATCTAATGCGGAAAAGCAAATAACACGCAGAGATTTTACGTGAAAAACTCCAAAACCAGGAGTAAAAAACCATAGGACCGATCATACGGTGAAATCAACTAAGATTAAACACGTACAAAGGTGATATAATATACTCACACACGACTCAACCTTTTTCCATACGCTTCGAGTTGATCTTCTCCGCTCGCTCCGCAACGCGCCTCGAATCCACGATTTGCGTCCAACACCGAATCCACGGTGTCCAACGTCGAGTCCACGACGTATGACCGAATCCACGGTCTCCACCAAGTAGCACGTCTCGATCACACGAACGTACCTCGCTCCGAATCCATGAGAGTGGTAGCACCTTGAGTCCACAAGGCCACGCGAATCCACGCGCCGATTTTTGGGAAAATCGTTGTTTTGTTGGTGGTGAAAATCCGCCGAATACTTAGATCAAAGATAGATCGGAAATACCATCTAAGTATTTATTAATTTGATTCTACTCAAAATATGAGTTTGAAATCCTAGAATCAAATTAATTAATATAGATGAAGAAACATAAAATAAATCTAGTTATTTCCTTTCTTCTCTATATGTGGATTTATAAGTTTTTCTCCGTTAATTTTTCTCGTTCATTTACGGAATACAAAACTTATTTGAATTACCCTAAAAGATGAAATTAGGGTTTACTTATAGGTTAGAAACCATTGGAAGTTGATAAGAATAAAAAACTGACTGTAACAGAATTTTTTCCGCACGACGGTCCGGACTGGATTTGGATTGATCCGGACTGTCGTTGTTTTTCAGAGAATTCCTGAAAAAATAGTGTTCGGGGTCCGGACTGAAATACCCACAGTCCGGACTGTTTATGCGATTTCTGCAAAATCCACGTTCGGGGTCCGGACTGAACCAAAGATGTTCCGGACTGGATTTGCGCATGAACCTACCTATGTTCGGGGTCCGGACTGTAGTACCCTGATCCGGATCCTGAACATATAACAGTCCAGTTTCTTGATTTTTATGCAATTTAAAACCCATCCAAGTGTTTCTACACTATAAGAAGTATTCGGATCACCAAGATTGTTTAATTAAATGTACCTGATCCTTTTGAATTCTTCTTTCTTGAGATTGAGGTATATGATCCAAACATCTTCATTTTCAATCTTCAAGACTTAAACACTTTCACGAAGTACGCCAATACAAATTCCTTAACAATCTTCCCCTTTGGCGGTTTCGTGATAAAACAAAAATCCACTTTAAGAAAATTCAAAAAGATATTTTTGTTGTTATCACCATACAACAAAAATTTACAAATAAGATCCAAATACATGAGATAAACTCCTAAAACAGACTCTAGACTTAGACGTTTATACTCTCTGCAAAAGAAATAATTCTTGACAAAAGAAATCGTTAGATACCTCAAGAATTTAATATTCAAAAACCAAACAGAGAGATGAAGTTTATACTCACCATGACATTTACAAAATCAGATATGTATTAAAATACCAATCAGAGATAGACATATCTTCTAAGCAATAAATTCTAAATGTCATAAGAATGTTAGTCATCAAACAACTTGTTAGTACAAACAACTTGTTAGTAATATTACATGCCCAAATAGTTAGTCGAATAGTTAGTCGAGGCATGCATTTATTCACAATACAAACCAAAGTTGTTGTATACTTACCTTCCAAGTTTCAGTGTTCCAAAGTTCACAAACCATTGTCAAACCATTGTTCATATCTCTCTCCCCCTTTTTGTCACTAAAATTAGCCAAAATTATAAAAATAAAGGGAGTTAAAAAGTTCAAAAATAGTAAGAACTAGGACTAAAACCTGCAAAAGCAAAGAGTAAAATCATTAGAGCAAATGGTCATTCCAGATCGGATATGTCTGAACTGCTACAATCCAATTTGTGTATAATTCCCTTAAGCAGTCTTGATATTTTTGAGCATTTTCTTTTCAGCTGTTGTTGTCCAGAATTGATGCGTCGTATGTCAATGGACATTCTTTCTTGTTCAACAGACAATCTCCTCTGTTCTTGTTGGATAGAGGACAATATATTAGCTTCTGTGGTGTCTCTCCTGGAGGTCGAAGGAGGTAGCGTAGATGCAGATGGTGCATTCTGACCTTCAATTCATGAAGATTCTCTAGGAAGAGAGTGCGCTCTGGCGAGGGGTTCATTAATTTGAATTCCACTGCCCTTGGCATTCTTTCGCCTAGTATATTGCTTGGTTGTTGAGGAAGACTTCATCAGTTTTTTGTTCTTTAAATAAAACCTATCTTCTTCATCAACAACGCGTTGTATTTCTCTACAAATTTCATCCCAGTCTTCTTCGTCTGATTTTGAATCATTTTGAAGAACATTCTTTGTCTCTTCTTGACTTGCTCCATCTTATTCCTTTTTAATAGATGCTCGTGTTCCTACCATTGCTGCAACGAGCACTATAATCCATGCAAACACCATCCTTGCTTGTGCCTTAGTAAATGAGAAACCTGCGAGCAAGAACTCAAGAACACGAAAAATTGTTTAATTTTTAAAAATTTTAAAAATTGTACCCAAACAATCATTATCGTGTAGAGAGACTAGGAATCAAGTTACTTTTGCAAAAAGAATTTTAAAAATAGATCAATTCCATGATTTTCAAAAATTCTCATAATATGCCATAAAACTGAATTTTTAGAAATCGAAGCTTAAAAATCCGTTTATCAAGTGAATACAAGGCATATAAACAAAACTAATCTATCTAGAGTTCTTATTTTAAAAGAAATTTGACTAAAAACCATTCAAAATCGAATTGGAATCATGATTTTCACTCACGTGTTGAAGAACAGGGCAAAACAGTGAAAATTTTGAGTTTTGATCAAAGAGACTTACTTGAAATCCAAAGAACTCGAGTTTGAGAGGATCCAAATCGGTTGAAGTTTAGAGAGAGAAACTCAAGAGAGAAACTCTAGAACCTTAGAAACAAAAGCTTGAGGTAAAATAAAATCAAAAACCCTTTTGTTTTACATAAACCCTAGCCGCGGTCCGGATCGGCCCAAGAATCCAGTACGGATCGGCTACCCGCAGACAATTACTGCGTTCGGGATCCAGAACAAAATTCCCAGTCCGTATCGGCTCCAACTTTTTCTTCAGTAAAATTTAGAAAAATTTCAGAAATTCTAGAAAAAGTTTGTAAGCACTTTTGTATGTCAACTTTAAACAAAAATCATCATTTCATATCAAAAGAAATAGATTATGTTAAATCTATCAATAATATCCAAGTAATGAAATGAAAATTTATAAAAATTAAATCCTTTAAAGTTGAACAAGTTCAAAAACATCAATCACGATCTAATGAGTAATGTGTTTATCAAATCATCAATTTGGTAAAGAAAATGAAGCACAAAGATCGATGAATGTTTGAAATTCCAAATAAGTTAGATAATATATCTAGTCAATTTATTGTATGGAGTGGCTCGTTGAGCATCTTTCAATAAAATCCCCACCTTATACCAACCTTGGAATTCGACAGAGTCAAGTATTCCAAAAAGTATTTTATTCAATCAACAAGAAAAACCATGCTTGGTATACATGTGGTAGCTGCACACAGTACTCGGACGACCGAGGTGGTAGCTCTTTCCTCCATGTGGTGGTAGTTTTCACACTCCTCATTGGGATGTAACTCTTTCCACATCTTTTGAGCATAATAATTTTAATAAGCTCCCCCTCAATTGGCTATCAATTATTTAAGATATGAGGTATTCAACCAAAAATTGATCTCGAGTTCATACTTGACTCAATTATCAAATAAGATAAAGACTATACCAAGAGATCATTTGAGAGAGAAATTGACTTTGATCAACTAAAGATGACTTAATTGATATAAATGATCATAGCATCAAATGAATTATCATGATATCCAAACCATAATAAATTTCTAAATATATGAAAGGATGCAGTTAAAGTCAATAACATATGCTCAGTAAATATTCTATGTACAAGTATAGATAAAGAACAAAAACACAAAACAAAACCTAACCTAAGCAATGGTTTCAAAAAGTGTTATTTCAAAGAAAGCATTCCAATTGCTTTACGCAAATGAATAAATCGTTTTTGATCCAAAGGTTTTGTTAAAATGTCGGCTAATTGATCTTCAGTTGAAATATAGAAAATTTGAAGAATACTTGATTCAACTAGCTCTCTTCGAAAATGATATCTAAGTTCAATGTGTTTTGTTCTCGAGTGCAACACAGGATTTTTAGAAATATTTATAGCACTAGTGTTGTCACAAAGAATGGTCACCGAAGAGACAGGAATTCGGAAGTCGCTCAACACGCTTTTCATCCAAATGAGTTAGGTTGAACAACTACCCGCTGAAATATATTCCGCTTCGGCAGTCGAGAGTGCAATACAGTTTTGCTTTTTACTATGCCATGCAACAAGACAATGGCCAAGATAAAAACATGCACCAATCGTACTTTTCCGATCATCCACTGATCCTGCCCAATCGGCATCTGAATATCCTATTATATCGAGAGTTGTGCCCATAGGATACCAAATTCCGAAATTCAATGTTCCTTTGACGTACCGGATGATCCTTTTCACCGCTTTCAGGTGAACCTCCTTTGGTACTGACTGATATCTCGCGCAGATCCCAATACTAAAGGATATGTCTGGGCGACTAGCCGTGAGATAGAGTAGACTTTCAATCATGCTGCGATAAAAGCTTCTCGTCTACACTTTCACTGAGAGATTCACTTCCTAATCCCTTGTTGCTAGTTTCCATTGGAGTCGGAAAGTCTTTAGAATTTTCTAATCCAAACTTCTTGACCAACTCCTTTGCATACTTGGATTGGCACAGGTGGATGCCTTCTTCATTTTGTTTGATTTGCAATCAAAGAAAATAAGTTAGCTCGCCCATCATAGACATCTCAAATTCGCTTTCCATGGTTTCAGCGAATTTAGAAGCATCATTATTCCTTGTTGCACCAAAAACAATGTCATCGACATAGATTTGTGCCACAATGAAGTTATCCTTTTAATGCTTCACAAAGAGAGTCCGGTCCGCTCCCCCTCGAGTGTAGCTCTTTTCCAAAAGGTGCTTTGTCAACATTTCGTACCATGCTCGCGGTGCTTGTTTTAGAATGTAAAGAGCCTTTTTCAAACGAAAAATATGGTTAGGTAGTTTATGGTCAATGAAACCTTTCGGTTGAGCCACATAAACTTCCTCGTTCAAAAACCCATTTAAAAAGGCGCTCTTAATGTCCATTTGAGAAACTTTGATTTTAAAATGACAAGCAATTGCGAACAAAATACGAATTGACTCGAGACAAGCTACTGGGGCGAACGTCTCATCAAAGTCTATACCTTCAATTTGTGAATAGCCCTGAGCAACTAGGAGTGCTTTGTTCCTGATAATGGTACCATCCTCGTTTTTCTTATTCTTGAAAATCCACTTAGTACCAATTATATTGTGTTGCTTCGGAGGCTTCGTTAGTTCCCAGACTTTCTTTCTTTCGAATTGATGGAGCTCTTCTTGCATTGCTTCAATCCAATAATCATCCCGAAGAGCTTCATCAACGTTCTTTGGTTCCAACATGGAGACGTGACATGCGACTCCACAAACCAACTGTCTCCCAGTCCTGACTCCTTCTTGTGGGTCTCCAATAATATTCGTGTAGTAACCATGATTTTTAAAATCCCAAAATCTAAGCTTAAATAATTTTCTGAATTATTTAAATGGCAAAAATAGGCAGTTAATAGTCAATAGTGGCCCTTAAAATATCGACTTTTGATCGGGGCCTGATCTGGAAAATCCGAGATCACCATTGCGATCGTCTCGTCGAAACATGAAAATTTCATATTCACTTGTCGACGATCTGACGGTCGGATCTTCCATAAATCAACGATGAAGAAGCGGGTCCCACAACTTAAGTTGTGAATAGTAATCCCTATTTTTAATCCCCTCTTGATCACTAACGGCCGTTTCGCCGTCTGGAACCCTGACATAGGGGTATGAGTAGTCAAACCTAACTAATTTCGACATTCTGAGCGCAATGGCACTGACGGTTTTCGCGTTTGGCAACCTGGGTGCATTGGAGTGCGTGAATGTACCGCAAATCGTCGAATTAGTTGGCCCAAGATTTTACTAGAGCGCCAAACTAAACAAACAAATACACTATCTGAAAGGTTTCGACGAGCCGGATGTCGTAGCGAAGTCCGTTTCGCAAATTGACGATCGAATTGTTTCGAAATGCGTGAAAAGTGCCGAAAAACCAATAATTTCTAATATAACCTAAGTATTTTATGTACCAAAATTTAAGGGACTTAAACACTAGGGTTCTGAATGCATTTTGCACCACCTGTGAAGATCTCGGAGGTTGAGGTTGAGTGTGAAATGGGTTTGGGGTTATTTTGCAAAGGGATCTAGCATTAAGTGTAAGTTGCCTCTTGATCTCCTTGGGCCAGAGCTCGAGGAGTCTGAGGGAAATCCAAAGCATCACTTGATCCTCTGCATCTCCCAAACTAATTCCCGAAGTGCTGGGTGGCTGGGACATAAACTCCATTAGAGAAGAACTCGAGAGAAAGAGAGAGAGAAGAAGGTTGGGACCAAGTTGATCCAAGATTGATCCGGAGTACCCCGTGGTGTTCCACTGTACCTAAGGACCATCTTGAGTGATTGCCGAGGTCGCGCGAAGGAGGAAGAAAGAAAAACCGGCTTCTTTCCATCTTCTACAATTCCGGCAAAGGTGAGTGCACTTAACCAAAGGTTGTTTGCACCCTAGACCCATAGCAGTAGCCTAATTAGGCTCTTAGGATGTTCCATGCACAGCCCGAGCCCCCCATGCATGTTGGTTAGCCGGCGGAAGCAAAGTCTCGCCGGAAACCTAGGTATGCTCTGCCTTGGAAGAACTTAGCATGTCACGCCCCGGGGTCAGAACTGTACCCCGGGCTCGCCAACAGATCCGCCGCCCCTACAGGCAGCCCTGTAGAGACGTAGCGTCTAACCTGCAAAAATAGAGATCAACTATGCTAACAGATATCAGAGCGATAAGTAAAGCTAGCTAACTATAAGAAATAAAACAATCTCTCCCATAAAATATACATAAAGTCCTCACCTGAATACAGGAGTCTCTCAAAAGAAAGATAAAAGAGTACAACTCGATCCCTCACTACAAGATCTCTCAATCTAACAGACACAACCAAAAAGTACATCGGGTACCTCTACCTCACGCTGCTGCTGAAAAGGGAAAAAGGATCTACCTCGCGATTTCCTTACCTCGGTCTGAAGGAGCTGGATCAGCGACGGGCACCGCAGGAACTGGAGCTGAAGTCCCTGGGGAAAAGACACCACAACGGGTGTGAGAACTACCTCCCACAGTAGTTCTCAGTGGGTGCCGCCAATAAGCCCGACGGCCTGCCCACTAAGTCTACAAGAGGCATAAAGTAACAAAAAGGGAAAATGCAGTATAGAAAAGCTGGAAAGTACAACATCTACTGCTACTATGCCTCTAACCAAATGCTCAAAGAAAAAGGACCGAAGATCAATATGTCTCTATTGCTACTCAACTCAAAATACCCAATCCAGACTGACTGCCTCAATGGTCCAGGCAAACCTGCACCTACCTACTGCTGTAGGTATGTCCGTAGCTGCCAAAACTGGCTCAGCCAGAGGGACGATGTCCATGACTGCCAAAACTGGCTCAGCCAGAGGGACACCAACATCGACAAGCCGCGATAGAAGTAGCAAGCCCAACTCCGGAGTGGCACTCGTGGGTAGCGACCCCACCGAGCAAAGTATCTGCGCATCTCTGTCGATCTCAAGTAAGGCTCCTGCAGGCTATGATCCAATCACTGTCTCACTCGCTAACTAAGAATCCACACTGTCCCAATGATCATCTCCCAAAGATCCCAGTCCCACATGTCACTATCTCAATGATGAACAATCTACAGACTGCTACCAACTCTACTCGGTCCCCAGACACGAGTACAATGCATCCAAAGCTACTAAACCTCCCAACCCACAACTCAGGGGAAGACCACTATGTCCAGAATGACAAAAGTAATAAATGACGTGGGAGAACTAAAGCAGATGCATAATTCTAACAGTAGTCATCTGAGTAAGATATACAATGCATAATAGATGTGCTAAGTCAAGTTTTCCAATTAAAATGGTTTATGTGTGGCAAGAGTTCCAATAAGATCATCAAATTTAGCAATTACTAACTGTGGGTACTATCATACAGTTTGCCCAGATTATTTTGCTCAAATACTAACATGCATGCATTTACAATTGCAGAATTAGAGTGCAGTCCATAGATATTGAAAGCAGGATCACCCACCTGAACACGCTAACTGTCCGGGACGGTACAGATAAACAGTCCAGCAATCGACAACTGCCCAGATTCACAGTGCAAAGAGCACAGAAAAAGTGCTCTTACAGTCCTGGGTACAATAACACATCTCAATTATACACAATTCATACACACAATTACTATTCCAAAATCTGCAAACAAGGTTACTGTTCACACGCGAATTTCACCTGAAAATAATTTTCCAGAAATTCCAATAAAAATATCACGACGATCCTCGCGAAGTGTAGATATCGATAGACTCTTGAATCGTCGAAATCCGATATCCAGATGCGAAGATAAAATTCTGCGAAGTTATTGCTGTCAGGAATCCAGACTGTAGCAAAGAGGCATAAAAATGTACCCCAAACCCTTATAAAAGCTCATTTCTGGGAAAAGTGATCAATACGGAAAACGTAGATATACCTCTCGTGCAACCGCTGTCGAAGAAATCGTCCAAAAATGAGGTCGGGGTAGCTCTGCAGGTCTCCCAGACTAAACTGCGACGGAAATGGGCCTCCAATAGTAAACAGTCGCTCCGCACTACGAGGCAGAAGAAGCAGTCGTCGCGGCTTCCAGAAAATCTGAAACTTCACCAGAAGATTGGCAAGAGGGAGAGGAAGAAGTTTTGTATAAGGCACAAGAGCTAAATCCCACGAGGAAGGGTGGAAAAATCCACCCCAAGCCGGCCTTTATATAGGCCTCAAAGGAAAAAGCCCAAAAAAAACAAGTCAATTGGGCTCGGGCCCGAGTTTTCGGGCGCCCGAAAACTTTCGGGCGCGCACAGTGCGGCCCGGCCCAAGGTTTTCGGGCGCGCACAGTGCGGCCCGGCCCAATACACGCCGTCGGACGGAATCCACGATCCGTCCGACCCGCCTCTGGGCCTGCCACGTGTCGCCCGAACAGCGAACACCGAAGCGGACCACTCACCGCCCGCCACGTGTCCGCCCTCCCGCACAGTAAGGCGGTGGCGCCCGCCAATGAGCGGGCGCCACGTGTCCACCCCCGTTGACCCCGACCGCGCGACGTGCGCGCCTGTCGCGCGACGTGGGTCGCACGTGCGCACGCATCCCGAGGTACCAGCCTCGCTCTCCGTGCACCCCGCGTGCTGCACCCGCCAATGAGGGAGTGACACGTGTCCCCTGCACCCGGTCCACGCCTTCGACAGGCCTTCCGTGGACCGCGCCGCGTGCACCAACCAACCGGAGGCTGCCACGTGTTCCCCCGCCTGGTCCATGCACCGCCGCGCTCACCCGGTAGACCGCGCGCCCTGGGCCCGCCAATCAGGCGGTGCCACGTGTCCATGCGCCGGGTCTGTGCACCCCGCCGCGCAGCTCTGTGGACCGCGCATCCTGAACCGGCCAATGACAGGCCGCCACGTGGCATTCCGGCGGTCTACGGCCCCTCCCATGCACCATTTTCCACTAAAAAGTTCCGGGTGTCCGTTATTGGGCATCCGGACTCCAAATTAAGCAAATAAATAGTCGTTTTCAAGCGTTTTTCCGTGCTGAATCCATCTACGACCTCTGTTTGGCCTAAATCTTTCCAGAAATTCGGCAAACTCAGCCGAAGGCCAATACAGCAAATAAAATCACACAGGGTCCCTCAATAGCATCCTATTGATGCACTGTGGGCCAGATACACCAATACTAGGTGTTCCAACAGTGGATTCATCGGAAAAACGCTGCATGGGAACTAGGGCCACTACATAGCAACGACTGAACCAAAGTGGGATCTAAAATCATGGGCTTGGACTGTAGGACCTATAGAATATTTCTGCAAAGTTTCATCAATTATGGTTGAGTATTTTGAAAGAAAAATGGAACCCTAGTTTTTTCGGGTTTTCGCACTTGGCCGAGCTCTCTGCTCCGGCGCCGGCGAGCTTCTCCGACGCCGGCCACCTACCCAGAATACTTGCTGGAACCAAGGGGAGTGCATCCATGCACTTGCATGGCATCCATGCAGCATCAAAGTGGTGCAGCCATGGATGACCCGAGGAGTGAACCAAACGCGGCCGCCGGCGCTCCGGCCAACTCCGACCGGGAGGGGTTGGTCGGGAAGCTTCGTATGGTCCAATAGAACAATTCTATACAAGTTGTAAGTCACCAAAATGTTTCTATAAAAATCCGCCATTAATGGGGTGAAGCTCGAAATGGAGCTTTGCTCCACCGCGCCGCCGCCGTGCCCTGTCGCCGGGCACGGGTCCAGGTGAGTTGGCTATGGTATTTAGCAACCAATTGGCCAAGTGGTTGGGTCCCAGATGCCTTGCTTGAATGGTCACGATTTTCAATGTATGAGGCATCTTCTTTAACCTTGGGCTCCGGCAATCCGAGGTTGCAAGGTTGAAACTAAATTGCTGGGAATGTTGCCTGAGCTCTGTAGAGCAATTCCCTCCAAGTTTCAAAGTAGATGGCCCAGTAATTGCAGAGAACCAAGCCTGGGAAGGTGTTGTATGGTTGTGTGTAAATTGTGCACACCACCTGTTTGTGGAAATGCCTGAATGAGGAAAAAAGTGGAATTTGGCTGAGGTGTAAAAATGAAAGTTGCTTAGAAATGTCCCCTGAGCTTGATGCTCACTTTAGATCAAACTGATTCTGTGTGGATTAACATTTGGAACATTGTGAACCCTTAAGTGAACTTGGCTTTGGTTCTGGTTGAACCAGCACATCTGAACTTCAAATAGAGTGAGCACTGGTATCCTGGCACTGTCCAGAGCCACTTTGATATACAAAGTTTTAGTATTTGATGATTAGATTCAAAGTTGTAGATAAACCAACCTTTAAATGTAATGTTTGAATAAAACAATGTTCCGGGCTGTTTACAAAGCCGCGACAGTGTATTCCTGGCTAATTTGGGGTCACTGGACGCGATGCTCGCGTTAAAAATTGATTTTGATAAACCGGAGAAACAAAAATGCATTAAGGCTAGGTTAGAGAAGAAAATTATGGCCCAAAGTTTGCCTCGGGTTCCGTGCTGCTACAAATGGGTGAGCACGGTGTTCAGCAAGATAAATGTCACCTGCTGGAAGTGACGGTTCGTTAAAATTAATTTCCAGATGAAAGAACGAGCGAAAACAGTGCTCAAATGGCACTAAAAGTGCGATTTTCGAAAACACTAGGGGTCTAAATGCAAAAGTAACAGTATATACTGTTTGGGACAGCGTCTAAATGGTTCCTAAGCTTTTAGTTAGGAATCCATAGGCTCTCGTTGAGCGGAAATCGGATATCGATCCGTAAATCGGCAAAATCGACGATTTTACGGTATCCGGGTGGCAATCGCGTAATTTGAGAAATTACGGTGGTTTCACCAAGCCGACTGTTGAGTCCCAGTAGAATCTGGTTGAGCCAGCGGCTAAGTTTTAAAGCCTGAGTCTCCCGGAAATCCAAAAAGGGAATTCCCGGGAGGGGCAATTTGGTAATTTTACCAAAGATGGAATATAAGATTATGTCTAGGTAATTAAAAGATCATGTTGGCGATGCAAAACATTTATGTTTAAGTAAATAAAAGGTTTAAGTTGATTGGGACAGTTTGGGTTAAGTTAGAGTGAAACTAAGTTGATTCCTGAACCGTGTCTCTGATTCAGGTTTATACAGTTGCATCTGGTTCTCGAGTGATCTGTTGATTCGATCTAGTCGCCTGCGAGTTGTCAGGTGGGTTTATCTTCGGTTCGGGCTTTATCATTTCGGCCCTCTGTGTACGGTATTGGTTGGACCCCTGTTTTTGGTTAACCTGGATTATAATTGAGCCTATCTGCCTTTGATTGAGTTATATTACTATTTGTTGTTTTGCCTGATTTGTCATTACCTAGTTTGCACTTTTATACTTGATTATCAGTATCTATATCCTGATTCATGTTCTAGTCGATGATTGATTATATTCCTGCCTATGAGTTGAGATTCAGTTGATTTCGATATTGTATCCTTGATTGGATTGTTTCGGCTTGTTGTTGATTAAATTTGTATATCATTATTCTGGACATTGCCATGCCTGGTTGGTCAACACTAGATGTTTGAGCCTGTTTTTCTTGTTGTTCACCGGTTATGCTGCTAAATACATAATTTTATTAAATAAATATTTTTACCGAGCTTCGTAGGGTCGCCGGAGTCTGTTCTTGTTTGATAGGACAAAGGCAACGCTCTGCGAGGTTTGGACCTAAAATATGTTTTTAAAATAGTTTTCTCAAAAACATGTGTTTAGTCTGCATGATTGGTTAGTCTGCATGATTGGTATTCAGTTGCTTCCAGATCTTACGATTCGATTCCTGGATATTTGTTATACCTGAATGTCAGCACTTCTGATTATTTTGATCCATGATTTATTGTTGCTGTTGATTGATCCTGCATTTGAGTTGAGATTTGTTGTTGATCTTGCATTGAGTTGAGATGTTGTTATCATATCACCGTTGCATCCCAGAGGGGATTGATTCTGGCTTGTTGCCGATTACCCGGTCTGTGGACCGTGAGCTTGAGCATTTGCATTGGTCGCCCGCACCGCTGTACGTCACGAACATATCCGGGGTCGCTCCCCGTGCGCTTTGTTCTTTACCGGTATGACCCCCAAGGGGGGAATGTCAGCCAGGTTGGTGCTAGGTTGGGCAGTTTTCCTGAGGTCTTGTAGACCAATATGGTGGCTTCTGATTGGGTAACTTGTTATTTCAGTTGTTGATGCATATGTTGCCTATCTGTTATCTTAACTATGATCATTGCTTATCCTAATTGTGATTATATATCTGTTGATCTCTATGTTGCCTATCTGTTATCTTAACTATGATCATTGCTTATCCTAACTGTGATTATATATCTGTTGATCTTCATGATTGCCTATCTGTTTATCCTAACTGTAACCTCCGTGATTATAAATCTGTTGATCCCATGATTATATATGACTGTTGATCTCCTTGTTGCCTATCTGATTTCCATGTTACCTTCATAATTAGATATCTGTTGATCTCATGATTATATATATTTGTTGATCTCCATGTTGCCTATCTGATTATTCTAACCCCTGATTATTACTATCCTCTAGTATTGTATACCAGTAGGTACGATCTGCTATTTCTCGGCTCGTCGTGCCCACTGGGATACACTCCGGTGTGTCTCACACCCTCGGGTGACTGTTTTTCAGGTCGAGCGGGTGTTGGGATGTCGGGACGAATTGGCGAGGTTTCAAGTTAGATGTTGACCCTGGACAGCCGAAAGTTGTGTTATAGTTGTAAAGAAAAGATTTTTGAAATCCAGTTGTAATTTTTGTAAAGTATTTAGAAAAACTAAATTGTAATAGTTGTAGTACGTAGTTAGTACTCTGATGTTGTTGCCAAGCTAGCCGTGCATATATAGAGAAGGCTCAATTCCAAAGGGGATTGAGACTCTTCTATATATGTGGCGGTCTGTTGCGCCCTGGTGATTTTAAAACTCTGATTTAAAAAAAAAAAAATAAATTTAGACGCTGATTTTTTTTGAACTCGGGGCGTGACAGATTAGATGGTATCAGAGCAATAGGAATACGATGTCTAGGTTTGGCTAGGAACGTACCCTAGGATGACTTGTGTTCACGAGAGAGCGCTGGGTTTTGGAATAGTGGTTTGGAACTTAGATGTGTTTCGTATTTGTGTTTCGGGAACCGTTGTTAGTGAAGGGTAGCCGCGGTCAAGGTTTCGACCGTGAGCCTGATGTTTCAGTGGAGCCAGAGGGCTCAGATCAGTACTTGTGGTTCAAAGATTGACCACGGTTCATTCAGTCGTTGTTGGATTAATGGCACAGCAGCAGAAGACTGCAAATATTGCACCAGCCCCACAGTTTGCCCTGAGATTAATAAAATGTCGATCTTTCGATGACCCCGTGTCATAATTTAGTGGCCTCTATGCCGTTGGTAAATCCTGAATAGGGAAGGATTTAAATTTTGCTTATGCGTCGGATTTAATAAGGAGTTAGAAAACGTTGAAATATGATTCTAGTTTCTCGTGAGTAGACAGGGTGGCATACCTGACCACGTGATGGTAGTGACCTTTGGTAAAGGTTATATCATCGGGTTAGAGACTGTGAAGGAAGGTATGTGATGTACCTTCAGATGTGAGTTGTGTCCCCAACTAGTTGTTGGCGACAGATCTATGGTATTTCGCCTTTCTTTTGGTAAGCACGTTGGCGGCCGACAACGTACTTTCGAAAGAACTGAGAAATACTCTGCCGTGTAATGGGGAATAATCAGATTGGGTCTAAATGAGTAGCCTGAGAGTTGTTGATACTTGTGACTAATTGTCACTATTGTGAACCTATTTGAGATTTACCAGAGGTTTAGTTGTATTAAGTTTCGGGGATGAAACTTCTTGTAAGGTGGGAGTGATGTAGTAACCGTGATTTTTAAAATCCCAAAATCTAAGCTTAAATAATTTCCTGAATTATTTAAATGGCAAAAATAGGCAGTTAATAGTCAATAGTGGCCCTTAAAATATCGACTTTTGAGCGGGGCCTGATCTGGAAAATCCGAGATCACCATTGCGATCGTCTCGTCGAAACATGAAAATTTCATATCCATTTGTCGACGATCTGACGGTCGGATCTTCCATAAATCAGCGATGAAGAAGCGGGTCCCACAACTTAAGTTGTGAATAGTAATCCCTATTTTTAATCCCCTCTTGACCACTAACGGCCGTTTCGCCGTCTGGAACCCTGACATAGGGGTATGAGTAGTCAAACCTAACTAATTTCGACGTTCTGAGTGCAATGGCACTGACGGTTTTCGCGTTTGGCGACCTGGGTGCATCGGAGTGCGTGCAATGTACCGCAAATCATCGAATTAGTTGGCCCAAGATTTTACTAGAGCGCCAAACTAAACAAACAAATACACTATCTGAAAGGTTTCGACGAGCCGGACGTCGTAGCGAAGTCCGTTTCGCAAATTGACGATCTAATTGTCTCGAAATGCGTGAAAAGTGCCGAAAAACCAATAATTTCTAATATAACCTAAGTATTTTATGTACCAAAATTTAAGGGACTTAAACACTAGGGTTCTGAATGCATTTTGCACCACCTGTGAAGATCTCGGAGGTTGAGGTTGAGTGTGAAATGGGTTTGGGGTTATTTTGCAAAGGGATCTAGCATTAAGTGTAAGTTGCCTCTTGATCTCCTTGGGCCAGAGCTCGAGGAGTCTGAGGGAAATCCAAAGCATCACTTGATCCTCTGCATCTCCCAAACTAATTCCGAAGTGCTGGGTGGCTGGGACATAAACTCCATTAGAGAAGAACTCGAGAGAAAGAGAGAGAGAAGAAGGTTGGGACCAAGTTGATCCAAGATTGATCCGGAGTACCCCGTGGTGTTCCACTGTACCTAAGGACCATCTTGAGTGATTGCCGAGGTCGCGCGAAGGAGGAAGAAAGAAAAACCGGCTTCTTCCCATCTTCTACAATTCCGGCAAAGGTGAGTGCACTTAACCAAAGGTTGTTTGCACCCTAGACCCATAGCAGTAGCCTAATTAGGCTCTTAGGATGTTCCATGCACAGCCCGAGCCCCCCATGCATGTTGGTTAGCCGGCGGAAGCAAAGTCTCGCCGGAAACCTAGGTATGCTCCGCCTTGGAAGAACTTAGCAACCACTGAACCAAAGTGGGATCTAAAATCATGGGCTTGGACTGTAGGACCTATAGAATATTTCTACAAAGTTTCATCAATTATGGTTGAGTATTTTGAAAGAAAAATGGAACCCTAGTTTTTTCGGGTTTTCGCACTTGGCCGAGCTCTCTGCTCCGGCGCCGGCGAGCTTCTCCTGTTGGGTTTAGGTTAATAAGGATCTAAATAGGGGAAAAAACACCTAGAGGGGGGTGAATAGGTGTAAACAATAAACACTCAAAAAATCATTGTGCGATAAAACCCAATGCGGAAAAATAAAAGAACACACAAGATTTTTACGTGGAAAAACTCCAAACCGGAGTAAAAAACCACGGGACCGATAACACGGCGAAATCCACTAGAGTTAACACACGTACAAGGTGATATAACGTACTCACAGACGACTCAACCTTTTACCATACGCTCCTAGTAGATCTTCTCCGCTCGCTCCACGACGCTTCTCGAATCCACGATCCGCGCCCAACGCTGAATCCACAGCGTCCAACGTCGAGTCCACGACGTCCAACCGAATCCACGGTCTTCACCCAATGGCACGCTTCGAATCCACGAACGCACCTCGCTCCGAATCCACGAGAGCGGTTGCACCTTGAATCCACAAGGCCACGCGAGTCCACGCGCCGATTTTGGGATAAATCGTTGTTTGTTTGGGTGGTGATGATCCGCCGAATACTTAGATCAAGAGTAGATCGGAAATACCATCTAAGTATTCATTATTTGATTCTACTCAAAATGTGAGTATGGAAAACCTAGAATCAAACTAATCAATATAGATGAAGAACCATAGAATAGATCTAATGATTTCCGTTCTTCTCTATATATGTGGATTTTTCTTTTCGGCTATTTTCTCAAATCGAAATGCGGATCTATTTTCCGATGCCCTAGAAATGAAATAGAAGGGCTATTTATAGGTTAGAAACCCTAGGAAGAATATTCGGATCAAAAACAAACTTTTCTGGAAAGTTTTACCGACGGCGATCCGGATTGCAAAGCCACGATCCGGATTGCAGAAGCACAAAATGCGGTTTCCAGAAAATAGCCTGTTCGGGATCCGGATCATAATCCCCGATCCGGATCGTTCATACATTTTCACAAAACACCCCATTCGGGATCCGGATTGCACAAGCTGTGATCCGGATTGCAGCAATGTATGAACAAACACCCTTCGGGATCCGGATTGAAAGCCACGATCCGGATCCTGAACATGTCCCATGTCCAGTTTTTGATGAATAAGCAATTAAAACCTCTTCCAGGTGTTTCTACACTATAAGAAGTATTCGGATCATCAAAATTATTTAGTTAAACGTACCTGATCCTTTTGAATTCTTCTTTCTTGAGATTGAGGTATATGATCCAAAGTTTCTTCATCTTCAATCTTCAAGACTTAATACATTCACGAAATACGCCAACTCAAATTCCGTAACAATCTCCCCCTTTGGCGGTTTCGTGACAAAACACAAATCCACAAAGAAAATTCAAAAAGGATATTTTTGTTGCTATCACCATACAACAAAAATTTACAAAAGAGTTCCAGAAATTAAATACATGAGATAAACTCCTAAGACAGACTCTAGACTTAGACATCTGTAATCTCTGCACACAGAAAACATTCTTGACAAAAGAAATCGTTAGATACCTCAAGAATTGAAACATCAAAACCAGATACAGAGATAGAGTTTTTCTCATCATGACATTTGAAAATATCAGATATGTAAGAGAATCATAGTTAAAACCAACATATCTTCTAAGCAGTTGAAAACCAAATGTCAAAGTATGTTAGTCCAACATCAACTTGTTAGTCATATTACATGCCCAAATAGTTAGTCAAATAGTTAGTATAGAAGCATGCCACAAATCACAAAAGAAAAACCAAAGTTGAGTTGAGATTCATACTTACCATACTTACCTTGATATCATCGATATTCACAATCATTGTTCATTGTTTTCTCTAACTCTCTCCCCCTTTTTGTCACAAAACAAAGCCAAAACGTAGCAAAGCTACAATATGTAAGGAGAGTAAATAAAGACATAAAGTTCTAAAAATATGCACAAACTGAGAACTAAACTAAAAGTAGAGAGAGAAAAAAAAATCCTGAAAACTAAGAGCTAAGGTAGAAGATGCTGCTCAGTCTGAAGAATCTGAACTAGTACAGCTCAGTTTGCTCAGAATCCCCTTAAGCAAATTCGTAAGGTTTGAGTACTTCTTCTTGATCTTCTTGTGTTCAGAAGAGATCTGCTGAAGCTCTCTCGATATTCTCTCATGTGTAGCAGAGATTCTTTGTTGTTCCTGACGAATCGATTCCAAAATCTCTGTCTCAGTTGTCTGTGTCTTTGAGTGAGATGAACGCTGTCTAGATGCAGATGGTGCATCTTGTCCTGCAGTCCATGGAGATTCAGTTTGCAGAATTCCCGAAAGTGAACGTGCTCTTGTGAGAGGCCCACTCTGCTGGCTCGTACTTCTTTGAACATTCCTTCTTCTTGTATATTTGTCACGCCCCGGGGGTTTAAACGCGCGGAAGGGTAGCCACCGATGCTCCCAAATTTACATACATTTTTTTTTTTTTTTTTTTTTTTTTTGAAACCGATCTCCCCCGGCTCGTGCCCAGACCCGCCGCATATACAAATTCACTCTGCAAACGGGCAGAGTCTCCTTTGTATATGCACGGCGTCCTAACTACAAAGTCCATAATATCATACCTTTAACCACACTAGTTCAATCATCAAATACATACAACCCTTTTCCATAAGTAACAGAGAGGCCGACTATTTTTGAAAGGATAAAACCGCAGGGTTTTGAAAACGGTGCCCACTCGACACCAGTATTTTTCAAATCCTTTTCGCAATATTTTCTTTCCTTTTCTTTTAGTTTGAAAACGGCCAATTATGCGATAACAACTAAACATGCATCCACAGAGTATTGTAATAAATCCAACATCCAAATCATCCTCACAAAAGTATCACACCCACATAGCTATTAACAGATAATGAAATGAGCAAAAGGAGAACTAACCACAGTCTGCAGCCTCGAAGGGCCGATAGACCTCTCATCGCGGCCTCACCGTCGCCCTAGCTCTCACCCCTGACTGAACCTGTCACAGAGTGGGGAGTCAGCGACACAAGATACAAAGTATGAAAAACATGAAGGCTATAACTAAAGCAAACTGTAAGAAAGATCAGGGCAACCGCCCTCGTCACTGTGCAACCAATAGTGAGAAACCCTGTGTAAAACAATCCGGGCACCTCCCCCGGCAACCACACCGAGCACCTATCTCGGAAACCCCGCCGAGCACCTGCCTCGGCCGCCGAGCACCCGCCTCGGCATCACCGCTCACACCCTCCACCCACGAGGGCCCCCATTACGTCACCGTCACGTGGGGTACACGGGTCAACGTACCACTTTTCCGGAAAAGCACACCCTCGCGGTGGCCAAACCGCTGGTGTGCGTGCAGCAACCTCGAGCATCGACCGAGCACCAATCTCAGCCAACCAAACCGAGCACCTACCTCGGTAAACTAGACCGAGCACCTGCCTCGGTAAACTAGACCGAGCACCTGCCTCGGCAATCACCCCTAACATAATGTATCATCGGGCCCCCGACCCTCAGTCGCCATAAATATGATGATAATAAACACGTAAGTGCATACAGGGGTTAGCAATATTTTAACATGTCAACCTTTACTCTTACCAATTACCCTCGTTTCCCGACTCAAGAACCGTCGAGAGAGGAACCCACCTTGCTACGTTCGACTGTCACACCGATCACCGTCCTCATCGCTAGTATGCTCCAAACAACCCTACTGTTGTTCGGAGCGGGTGAACTGCCCGTCCAGTCTCCCACCGCGACGTTCATTAATCCGGAGGTCCATGTCACCCCCCCACTACTCCTTACAAGATTAATATAACAATAAAGGAGACATGCACAAAGGGGTTCTAAGGGGGTACCCACCTCGAAGTCAGTCGAACGAACCACCTGGAACGCCCCGCGCCCTCGAACGACAATCAAACCTAAAAGAAAGTCCCCAGAAAGTACAAATCAGTAATAATCTAATTTTCCTCAAACAAAAACGTGTTTAGTCCGTCACCGCCGATGAATCGACCATTTTGCCGGCTCACGGGTCGTAAAGCAAAGACCTGTTCAAAGGAAGTCAACGGATTCCGAACGAAAGGTTCGGAGATCAAGTGAACGCTGTCCCCAACAGCCTTCCATGCTACAATTACCTTTAGACCCCCCGGACTTTGCCAAATTCCCATTTTATACATATAAAATCCACTATTTATGCCCCGACTTTTAACTCGGGAAACCAAATACCAAAATAATTTACCCGTAACTAGATCTTAACGTGCCGGACCCCGTGCTCACGGTCTCGGATCAATTTGGGCCAAGGAGTTACAAATTAGCCCATGAACAATGCGTCTCTAGGTTCCATGTTGCTTAAAAATATTATCCTATCAAGTCATTCTCAGTTTTTGTGTGAGCATTGTGCTCAGGGGTGTCCAAAAGAACAGAGGCTCGCCTCTGAGCCTTTTCCGGCCCACCAAACCAGGTGTACGAGTAACACGATCAAACCGGAGCACGACGTAGAGGTTTAATTAAAATAACAGTTCTGGACAGCCACCAAGTTGTACAATGATTTCAGGACATCAAAATGAAACAAGGGCTCACCTAAGGCAGGTTGCAAACCCTCTGGTTTGGCTGCTGGAGCAAAAGCCACTCGCCCTCGTTTTCTTGGAGCGCGGCTTGGCCGGGTTCACCTCCCACTCGGTCGTTCTTCAAACTAAGGTGAGCATCACCTTTCTGGGACATCCAGTAGTGGAAACAACCTCTGCCCACGAAGCTTGGTAGCTCCCCGTGCTCCCCAACCCGAGGAAGGAGAAGATAAAGCTTCAAAAGCCCATTAATGGCAACTTGTGAACCGTGGTGCATGGGCTGCATGCAAAGGGACTAAAGGCAAGCTTATGGTGCAAGAATACTTACCAGGGCTGGCCGGCACCGGAGAAGGCGACGGCGGCGGCGGCGGTCAAGAACAAGAACCCGCCCACTAGGGTTTGCTCGCCCGCACTCCACACTACACCAGAGCCCACCAGACTTCACAACATGTCTTCTGGGACTCAGCAGAACCATCTGGTTGAGTTGAGTCCAAGGCCGGAGCTCCGGAGGCAGCGCGCGCGAACCCCGGCCAAAAACTAGGTTTCCGGCGACCCTTCTCCGCCCGCCTGCAACCGGAGGTCCACAGACCTCGGGGCTTGACCTGGATCATCCTCTTGGTGTCAGTAGCCGACTGCAAGGGTCCAAGTTGCCGAAAAATCCATAAAGACAAGGGGCTCACCTCGTCGGACCCGAGGAAGAAGAGGATGACGGCCCAGGGGCTCGCGGCGGTTCTGGGTGGTCGGGGTTCTTCGATCTGACTCTCTGGTGGCCGAGGATGATCTCAGATGGAATTTGGAGAGACCCTAAGCCTCCCCGTTGCTTCCTTCTCCACCAACCCGAAAGCAAGGCAAGATCTTGCTTTTCCGGCGAGGGGAGGTGGCGGCCGGCGGCGCTGCGGGTGCAGCCGTCGGAGCAGGAGCAGAGGGAGTCGCGAAGCCTTCTCTGGCGTGGTTGGGTGCGATGGATCCGAGGCTAGGGCACCTCGGGTTTACTTGTATATATTGGCACAAAATGCCAATAGGTCCCTCATCTAACACTATCTAGAGTCGGGTCCACTCGCGGGGACTTCATCTCACACAAAGGCCCCTCTCCAAAGAATCCCATTGGATTCCGCACATAAAATGCGGGGACTCTTATGCAAAAACACCATTTTTCGCCGCTTTTCACGCTTTTCGAGGCCATCGGGTCTTCAAACTGAAAAACGGACACCACCACGACGTCCGTCTCGACGAAATCTATAAAGTAGTGATTTTAGTTTGCCGCATTCGGTCCCCTATAATTTTAAAATCCATCAAATACGATAAAAAAGACAAATCTGCACGCTTTACGATGCTTTCGGCTCGTCAAACGGAAATTTCGTCGGCGCCACTGCGCTCAGATCGACGACGCCATTTAAATCGACTACCTGGATCGTCAGATTCGGACCCCAGACAGTCGATCGGGCGACGTTGGCCAACGCGGGAAATAAATTAGGGTGTTACTATTCAAATCACTATTCACTTAAGTCGCGGGCCCCACAAGTTTTCTTGCCGATTTCAGGACGATCCGACCGTCGGATCAACAAACGGTCTATACCATTTTCACTCGGTTCGATGAGACGGTCGCACTGGAGATTTCAGATTTTCGAAATCAGACTCGGATCGGAAAGATGGAATTTGTGCTTCGGAAACTGTGCCATCCGCACACCGGTATACACACCACTAAGGTTAATTTTGTTTCCTCGCACACATTCACACCTGAAAAACACTCTTTATGCCCACTCAAATCTCCCGAGTATTACATCACTCACACCTTAAAAGAAGTTTCGTCCTCGAAACTTAAACACACCAGGAATCCAATAAGTAGGGAAAGGGCCCAATCATGCCCGACTTGCGCTCCCAAAAGGCTTCGCGACCCCTCGTGATCCTCGCATTTCCCTCTGGCACTAGGAGAGATTGGAGTTTCCCCAACGGCGCTGATGTTTTGCCTTTATTCGACGACCAACCTAATAGCGAGCCACGAGTTGTGCTACATCCCTTGTCAATTTAAGCCACCAGAAGTCTGCTTAGGGTCTTAGCTTTCCCCTGCTACCTTACTACACTTCCAAGTCCGTTCCGTGATGCATCACCATAAACCTCAAACTTCTCACCGTGCCGCTAGTGCGCACACTAGTGCCCGTGTTAGCCTAACCTTGCGTTCTTCGAAGCTCTCCAGACTTTTAGCCGTCCCAAAAAGCCCCCCTCGCGATGCCCAAACTCACACCTTTTGAGTTTGGCCTATACTCTCTGGTCCCTGAGAGTCTGCAAGGTCACTCGTAAACGGTCCTCGCCCGTACGCGAGTTGATCCAAGAGGGTCTGAACATTCTGTTCAGCATACCCATGGACACCGCTGGGGCGTTCAAATATCCACCCCCGAAGCAATGATACGCGAAGCGCCCTAAGATTTCAGACAACCGACGTCTCAACCCACCCGGCAACCCTACCGTCCCGTCCCTCTTGATCGAAACTAACCAGAGTAAGCTTGCTCCTCGACTTGGAGTTCCCTGTTATGACGCCACCGGTTCGCGGACCACCTCTGACGATGCTGAGCATTCAGCAACCAAAGTCTCGCGATGCGTCGAGGTACCCTGGTCCTACCACCAAACCCGGACCGACGGGCCCTTAAATGCCCAACATAACCCGACAACACAGAAAAGGTGGGGAAGAAACCACTCTAATACCCTCGCGAACTCCCGGTTGTGCCAACCAAACCAGCCGGGTCACCGCCTACGAGTAATCCTCCTCTGAAACAACGAACCCGCCCGTCACCAACACGGACCACCTCCACCCGTCACCAACACGGGCCACTTCCACCCGTCACCAACACGGGTCACTAGCTCGGAGCCTAACCACTATCCTGCCTTGTCCGCTCCGACGGTCCGTCCTACCGAGGCGACGGTCAAAACTAAAGCTAGGTTTCAGCTCTAAGACCTCATTCCGTCCTGGCGCTGAAAGGGGTGCGACACTCTGATTAACCACTGACGCTCGGTCCCAATCCGTCGCCCTTCCCAGCACTAGGCAACGAACCGAGCAGCAACCACTCAGACCAAGCAGTCACACTCCCAACCGAGAGGACTCTGGGCTCTAGGTCCGCTAAGACAATGGCCTCCGGATACAGTAGACTACCCATCCAAAACCCATCGGGTCAGGAAAGGATAAGCAACGATAATAGCGAGAAACACCTTGTCATCCAACTGCCTAGATTTACTATGCGCACTCGAGGGATCACGCGTCCATTAACGAGACGACCTAACCGACCCTCTTGTGCCGAACATGAGAACTCAACCCAGAGCTACACCACCACAGCTCCCTTAAAAGGAGCTAACCGAC
Source organism: Tillandsia fasciculata (assembly GCA_029168755.2). Classification (NCBI taxonomy): domain Eukaryota; kingdom Viridiplantae; phylum Streptophyta; class Magnoliopsida; order Poales; family Bromeliaceae; genus Tillandsia; species Tillandsia fasciculata. The sequence continues at coordinate 37,996 of JAQOTM010000665.1, read as the reverse complement.
ACCACCCAGCGTCAAAAAGCTAAACACCCACTAAAAGTCGCCACTTACGCACGCTTGTGCGAAACGAGGCATGGCCTCTCTGAACAAAATTTATCCCAAACGAACAAGATTTACTAGTCCCGGTGGTCTCCTTTTTAACCTAAAGGGGCACCCCAAACTCTACCAGGAAGATTTCTACAACCGTCGCAGTATTCACCGCAACAGTTGAACTGTGGGTAACAGCCGTAGGGAAAGAATCCTTATTCCCGCGCATACCTTGCCCAAGATGCAAAGGTTCAGCCAACGATCCGCTGTAACCTAAAACCGGAAGACCTAGAAGGTACAACCTTAGGCAAGAGTCACCCCGTTACCCATGTCCGATAAAGCAGCTGACACACTAACAACCACCGGCGGATTACACTACCACCAGTTCCATTACTAACGACGACCAGGACAATGTCAGAGGAAGGGGTTGGAAGACAAAAGCTGGCGCAACGATCTGCTGTGCTCTCCGCCACACCAAATGCATGATCACCGTTAGCAGGCCCACCGTGTCCTGTGCTGGTTGTTTAATCCATTGATTCCCAGCAACCCCAACCTCCACATCAACCCGACTACACTAGTACCACACCCGAGCTAAATCGGAAACCAAACTTAACAATCCCGCACTCTCGCATCTCTACGCACCTATACCCTGATCATTTCATTAGTTAGTAGCCAGTGGTAATGTGCTTCTGTGGATGTTGGACAACGACTACTGTGGTTAAAGTTATTTTTCTCTGATACCATCTTAATCTGTCACGCCCCGGGGTTTAAACGCGCGGAAGGGTAGCCACCGATGCTCCCAAATTTACATACATTTTTTTTTTTGAAACCGATCTCCCCGGCTCGTGCCCAGACCCGCCGCATATACAAATTCACTCTGCAAACGGACAGAGTCTCCTTTGTATATGCACGGCGTCCTGACTACAAAGTCCATATATCATACCTTTAACCACACTAGTTCAATCATCAAATACATACAACCATTTTCCATAAGTAACAGAGAGGGCGAGTATTTTTGAAAGGATAAAACCGCAGGGTTTTGAAAGCGGTGCCCACTCGACACCAGTATTTTTCAAATCCTTTTCGCAATGTTTTCTTCCTTTTCTTTTAGTTTGAAAACGGCCAATTATCCGATAGCAACTAAACATGCATCCACAGAGTACTGTAATAAATCCAACATCCAAATCATCCTCACAAAAGTATCACACCCACATAGCTATTAACAGATAATGAAATGAGCAAAAGGAGAAACTAACCACAGTCTGCAGCCTCGAAGGGCCGATAGACCTCTCATCGCGGCCTCACCGTCGCCCTAGCTCTCACCCCTGACTGAACCTGTCACAGAGTGGGGAGTCAGCGACACAAGATACAAAGTATGAAAAGCATGAAGGCTATAACTAAAGCAAACTGTAAGAAAGATCAGAGCAACCGCCCTCGTCACTGTGCATTCGACAGTAAAATGCAATAAGGGCTAAAAGTAAGGCAAACCAATGAAAAACCTGAGTAACCGCCCTCCACAATGTGCAACCAACAGTGAGAAACCCTGTGTAAAACAATCCGGGCACCGCCCCGGCAACCGCACCGAGCACCTATCTCGGAAACCCCGCCGAGCACCTGCCTCGGCCGCCGAGCACACGCCCCCTCGGCATCACCGCTCACACCCTCCACCCACGAGGGCCCCCATTACGTCACCGTCACGTGGGGTACACGGGTCAACGTACCACTTTTCCGGAAAAGCACACCCTCGCGGTGGCCAAACCGCTGGTGTGCGTGCAGCAACCTCGAGCATCGACCGAGCACCAACCTCAGCTACAACCAAACCGAGCACCTACCTCGGTAAACTAGACCGAGCACCTGCCTCGGTAAACTAGACGAGCACCTGCCTCGGCAATCACCCCTAAAATAATGTATCATCGGGCCCCCGACCCTCAGTCGCCATAAATATGATGATAATAAACAGTCAGTGCATTACAGGGGTTAGCAATATTTTAACATGTCAACCTTTACCCTTACCAATTACCCTCGTTTCCCGACTCAAGAACCGTCGAGAGAGGAACCCACCTTGCTACGTCCGACTGTCACACCGATCACCGTCCTCATCGCTAGTATGCTCCAAACAACCCTACTGTTGTTCGGAGCGGGTGAACTGCCCGTCCAGTCTCCCACCGCGACGTTCATTAATCCGGAGGTCCATGTCACCCCCCCCCCTACCCTTACAAGATAAATATACCAATAAAGGAGACATGCACAAAGGGGTTCTAAGGGGTACCCACCTCGAAGTCAGTCGAACGAACCACCTGGAACGCCCCGCGCCCTCGAACGACAATCGGACCTAAAAGAAAGTCCCCAGAAAGTACAGATCAGTAATAATCCAATTTTTCTCAAACAAAAACGTGTTTAGTCCGTCACCGCCGATGAATCGACCATTTTGCCGACTCATGGGTCGTAAAGCAAAGATCTGTTCAACGAAGGTCAACGGATTCCGAACGAAAGGTTAGGAGATCAAGTGAACGCTGTCCCCAACAGCCTTCCATGCTACAATTACATTTAGACCCCCCGGACATTGCCAAATTCCCATTTTATACATATAAAATCACTATTTATGCCCGACTTTTAACTCGGGAAACCAAATAC
>JAQOTM010000665.1:0-35238 GCA_029168755.2 Tillandsia fasciculata | reverse complement strand
CACCAATCTCAGCCACCAAACCGAGCACCTACCTCGGTAAACTAGACCGAGCACCTTCCTCGGTAAACTAGACCGAGCACCTGCCTCGGCAATCACCCCTAACATAATGTATCATCGGGTCCCCGACCCTCAGTCGCCATAAATATGATGATAATAAACACGTAAGTGTATACAGGGGTTAGCAATATTTTAACATGTCAAACCTTTACTCTTACCAATTACCCTCGTTTCCCGACTCAAGAACCGTCGAGAGAGGAACCCACCTTGCTACGTTCGACTGTCACACCGATCACCGTCCTCATCGCTAGTATGCTCCAAACAACCCTACTGTTGTTCGGAGCGGGTGAACTGCCCGTCCAGTCTCCCACCGCGACGTTCATTAATCCGGAGGTCTATGTCACCCCCCCACTACTCCTTACAAGATAAATATAACAATAAAGGAGACATGCACAAAGGGGTTCTAAGGGGGTACCCACCTCGAAGTCAGTCGAACGAACCACCTGGAACGCCCCGCGCCCTCGAACGACAATCGGACCTAAAAGAAAGTCCCCAGAAAGTACAGATCAGTAATAATCTAATTTTTCTCAAACAAAAACGTGTTTAGTCCGTCACCGCCGATGAATCGACCATTTTGCCGGCTCACGGGTCGTAAAGCAAAGACCTGTTCAATGGAAGTCAACGGATTCCGAACGAAAGGTTCGGAGATCAAGTGAACGCTGTCCCCAACAGCCTTCCATGCTACAATTACCTTTAGACCCCCCGGACTTTGCCAAATTCCCATTTTATACATATAAAATCCACTATTTATGCCCCGACTTTTAACTCGGGAAACCAAATACCAAAATAATTTACCCGTAACTAGATCTTAACGTGCCGGACCCCGTGCTCACGGTCTCGGATCAATTTGGGCCAAGGAGTTACAAATTCGCCCATGAACAATGCGTCTCTAGGTTCCATGTTGCTTAAAAATATTATCCTATCAAGTCATTCTCAGTTTTTGTGTGAGCATTGTGCTCAGGGGTGTCCAAAAGAACAGTGGCTCGCCTCTGAGCCTTTTCCGGCCCACCAAAACCAGGTGTACGAGTAACACGATCAAACCGGAGCACGACGTAGAGGTTTAATTAAAATAACAGTTCTGGACAGCCACCAAGTTGTACAATAATTTTAGGACATCAAAATGAAACAAGGGCTCACCTAAGGCAGGTTGCAAACCCTCTGGTTTGGCTGCTGGAGCAAAAGCCACTCGCCCTCGTTTTCTTGGAGCGCGGCTTGGCCGGGTTCACCTCCCACTCGGTCGTTCTTCAAACTAAGGTGAGCATCACCTTTCTGGGACATCCAGTAGTGGAAACAATCTTTCTGGGACATCCCCGTGCTCCCCAACCCGAGGAAGGAGAAGATAAAGCTTCAAAAGCCCATTAATGGCAACTTGTGAACCGTGGTGCATGGGCTGCATGCAAAGGGACTAAAGGCAAGCTTAAGGTGCAAGAATACTTACCAGGGCTGGCCGGCACCGGAGAAGGCGACGGCGGCTGCGGCGGTCAAGAACAAGAACCCGCCCACTAGGGTTTGCTCGCCCGCACTCCACACTACACCAGAGCCCACCAGACTTCACAACATGTCTTCTGGGACTGAGCAGAACCATCTGGTCAAGTTGAGTCCAAGGCCGGAGCTCCGGAGGCAGCGCGCCCGAACCCCGGCCAAAAACTAGGTTTCCGGCGACCCTTCTCCGCCCGCCTGCAACCGGAGGTCCACAGACCTCGGGGCTTGACCTGGATCATCCTCTTGGTGTCAGTAGCCGACTGCAACGGTCCAAGTTGCCGAAAAATCCATAAAGACAAGGGGCTCACCTCGTCGGACCCGAGGAAGAAGAGGGTGACGGCCCAGTGGCTCGCGGCGGTTCTGGGCGGTCGGGGTTCTTCGATCTGACTCTCTGGTGGCCGAGGATGATCTCAGATGGAATTTGGAGAGACCCTAAGCCTCCCCGTTGCTTCGTTCTCCACCAACCCGAAAGCAAGGCAAGATCTTGCTTTTCCGGTGAGGGGAGGTGGCGGCCGGCGGCGCTGCGGGTGCAGCCGTCGGAGCAGGAGCAGAGGGAGTCGCGAAGCCTTCTCTGGCGTGGCTGGGTGCGATGGATCCGAGGCTAGGGCACCTCGGGTTTACTTGTATATATTGGCACAAAATGCCAATAGGTCCCTCATCTAACACTATCTAGAGTCGGGTCCACTCGCGGGGACTTCATCTCACACAAAGGCCCCTCTCCAAAGAATCCCATTGGATTCCGCACATAAAATGCGGGGACTCTTATGCAAAAACACCATTTTTCGCCGCTTTTCACGCTTTTCGAGGCCATCGGGTCTTCAAACTGAAAAACGGACACCACCACGACGTCCGGCTCGACGAAATCTATAAAGCAGTGATTTTAGTTTGTCGCATTCGGTCCCCTATAATTTTAAAATCCATCAAATACGGTAAAATAGACAAATCTGCACGCTTTACGATGCTTCCGGCTCGTCAAACGGAAATTTCGTCGGCGCCACTGCGCTCAGATCGACGACGCCATTTAAATCGACTACCTGGATCGTCAGATTCGGACCCCAGACAGTCGATCGGGCGACGTTGGCCAACGCGGGAAATAAATCAGGGTGTTACTATTCAAATCACTATTCACTTAAGTCGCGGCCCCATAAGTTTTCTTGCCGATTTCAGGACGATCCGACCGTCAGATCAACAAACGGTCTATACCATTTTCACTTGATTCGATGAGACGGTCGCACTGGAGATTTTAGATTTTCGAAATCAGACTCGGATCGGGAAGGCGGAATTTGTGCTTCGGAAACTGTGTCATCCGCACACCGGTATACACACCACTAAGGTTAATTTTGTTTCCTCGCACACATTCACACCTGAAAAACACTCTTTATACCCACTCAAATTTCCCGAGTATTACATCACTCACACCTTAAAAGAAGTTTCGTCCTCGAAACTTAAACACACCAGGAATCCAATAAGTGGGGAAAGGGCCCAATCATGCCCGACTTGCGCTCCCCAATGGCTTCGCGCCCCCTCGTGATCCTCGCATTTCCCTCTGGCACTAGGAGAGATTGCAGTTTCCCCAACGGCGCTGATGTTTTGCCTTTATTCGACGACTAACCCAATAGCGAGCCACGAGTTGTGCTACATCCCTTGTCAATTTAAGCCACCAAAAGTCTGCTTAGGGTCTTAGCTTTCCCCTGCTACCTTACTACACTTCCAAGTCCGTTCCGTGATGCATCACCATAAACCTCAAACTTCTCACCGGTGCCGCTAGTGCGCACACTAGTGCCCGTGTTAGCCTAACCTTGCGTTCTTCGAAGCTCTCCTGACTTTTAGCCGTCCCAAAAAGCCCCCCTCGCGATGCCCAAACTCACACCTTTTGAGTTTGGCCTACACTCTCTGGTCCCTGAGAGTCTGCAAGGTCACTCGTAAACGCTCCTCGCCCGTACGCGAGTTGATCCAAGAAGGGTCTGAACATTCTGTTCATCATACCCATGGACACCGCTGGGGCGTTCAAATATCCACCCCCGAAGCAATGATACGCGAAGCGCCCTAAGATTTCAGACAACCGACGGCTCAACCCACCCGGCAACCCTACCGTCCCGTCCCTCTTGATCGAAACTAACCAGAGTAAGCCTGCTCCTCGACTTGGAGTTCCCTGTTATGACGCCACCGGTTCGCGGACCACCTCTGACGGTGCTGAGCATTCAGCAACCAAAGTCTCGCGATGCGTCGAGGTACCCTGGTCCTACCACCAAACCCGGACCGACGGGCCCTTAAATGCCCAACATAACCCGACAACACAGAAAAAAGTGGGGAAGAAACCACTCTAATACCCTCGCGAACTCCCGGTTGTGCCAACCAAACCAGCCGGGTCACCGCCTACGAGTAATCCTCCTCTGAAACAACGAACAACCGCCCGCCCGTCACCAACACGGGCCACCTCCACCCGTCACCAACACGGGCCACTTCCACCCGTCACCAACACGGGTCACTAGCTCGGAGCATAACCACTATCCTGCCTTGTCCGCTCCGACGGTCCGTCCTACCGAGGCGACGGTCAAAACTAAAGCAGGTTTCAGCTCTAAGACCTCATTCCGTCCTGGCGCTGAAAGGGGTGCGACACTCTGATTAACCACTGACGCTCGGTCCCAATCCGTCGCCCTTCCCAGCACTAGGCAACGAACCGAGCAGCAACCACTCAGACCAAGCAGTCACACTCCCAACCGAGAGGACTCTGGGCTCTAGGTCCGCTAAGACAATGGCCTCCGGATACAGTAGACTACCCATCCAAAACCCATCGGGTCAGGAAAGGATAAGCAACGATAATAGCGAGAAACACCTTGTCATCCAACTGCCTAGATTTACTATGCGCACTCGAGGGATCACGCGTCCATTAACGAGACGACCTAACCGACCCTCTTGTGCCGAACCTGAGAACTCAACCCAGAGCTACACCACCACAGCTCCCTTAAAAGGAGCTAACCGACACCACCCAGCGTCAAAAAGCTAAACACCCACTAAAAGTCGCCACTTACGCACGCTTGTGCGAAACGAGGCATGGCCTCTCTGAACAAAATTTATCCCAAACGAACAAGGTTTACTAGTCCCGGTGGTCTCCTTTTTAACCTAAAGGGGCACCCCAAACTCTACCAGGAAGATTTCTACAACCGTCGCAGTATTCACCGCAACAGTTGAACTGTGGGTAACAGCCGTAGGGAAAGAATCCTTATTCCCGCGCATACCTTGCCCAAGATGCAAAGGTTCAGCCGACGATCCGCTGTAACCTAAACCGGAAGACCTAAAAGGTACAACCTTAGGCAAGAGTCACCCCGTTACCCATGTCCGATAAAGCAGCTGACACACTAATAACCACCGGCGGATTACACTACCACCAGTTTCCATTACTAACGACGACCAGGACAATGTCAGAGGAAGGGGTTTGGAAGACAAAAGCTGGCGCAACGATCTGCTGTGCTCTCCGCCACACCAAATGCATGATCACCGTTAGCAGGCCCACCGTGTCCTGTGCTGGTTGTTTAATCCATTGATTCCCAGCAACCCCAACCTCCACATCAACCCGACTACACTAGTACCACACCCGAGCTAAATCGGGAAACCAAACTCAACAATCCCGCACTCTCGCATCTCTACGCACCTATACCCTGATCATTTCATTAGTTAGTAGCCAGTGGTAATGTGCTTCTGTGGATATTGGACAACGACTACTGTGGTTAAAGTTATTTTGCTCTGATACCATCTTAATCTGTCACGCCCCGGGGGTTTAAACGCGCGGAAGGGTAGCCACCGATGCTCCCAAATTTACATACATTTTTTTTTTTTTTTTTTTTTTTTTTGAAACCGATCTCCCCGGCTCGTGCCCAGACCCGCCGCATATACAAATTCACTCTGCAAACGGGCAGAGTCTCCTTTGTATATGCACGGCGTCCTAACTACAAAGTCCATAATATCATACCTTTAACCACACTAGTTCAATCATCAAATACATACAACCCTTTTCCATAAGTAACAGAGAGGCCGACTATTTTTGAAAGGATAAAACCGCAGGGTTTGAAAACGGTGCCCACTCGACACCAGTAGTTTTCAAATCCTTTTCGCAATTTTTCTTTCTTTTCTTTTAGTTTGAAAACGGCCAATTATGCGATAACAACTAAACATGCATCCACAGAGTATTGTAATAAATCCAACATCCAAATCATCCTCACAAAAGTATCACACCCACATAGCTATTAACAGATAATGAAATGAGCAAAAGGAGAACTAACCACAGTCTGCAGCCTCGAAGGGCCGATAGACCTCTCATCGCGGCCTCACCGTCGCCCTAGCTCTCACCCCTGACTGAACCTGTCACAGAGTGGGGAGTCAGCGACACAAGATACAAAGTATGAAAAACATGAAGGCTATAACTAAAGCAAACTGTAAGAAAGATCAGGGCAACCGCCCTCGTCACTGTGCAACCAACAGTGAGAACCCTGTGTAAAACAATCCGTGCACCTCCCCCGGCAACCCACCACCGAGCACCTATCTCGGAAACCCCGCCGAGCACCTGCCTCGGCCGCCGAGCACCCGCCTCGGCATCACCGCTCACACCCTCCACCCACGAGGGCCCCCATTACGTCACCGTCACGTGGGGTACACGGGTCAACGTACCACTTTTCCGGAAAAGCCACACCCTCGCGGTGGCCAAACCGCTGGTGTGCGTGCAGCAACCTCGAGCATCGACCGAACACCAATCTCAGCCAACCAAACCGAGCACCTACCTCGGTAAACTAGACCGAGCACCTGCCTCGGTAAACTAGACCGAGCACCTGCCTCGGCAATCACCCCTAACATAATGTATCATCGGGCCCCCGACCCTCAGTCGCCATAAATATGATGATAATAAACACGTAAGTGCATACAGGGTTAGCAATATTTTAACATGTCAACCTTTACTCTTACCAATTACCCTCGTTTCCCGACTCAAGAACCGTCGAGAGAGGAACCCACCTTGCTACGTTCGACTGTCACACCGATCACCGTCCTCATCGCTAGTATGCTCCAAACAACCCTACTGTTGTTCGGAGCGGGTGAACTGCCCGTCCAGTCTCCCACCGCGACGTTCATTAATCCGGAGGTCCATGTCACCCCCCCCCACTACCCTTACAAGATTAATATAACAATAAAGGAGACATGCACAAGGGGTTCTAAGGGGGTACCCACCTCGAAGTCAGTCGAACGAACCACCTGGAACGCCCCGCGCCCTCGAACGACAAAACCTAAAAGAAAGTCCCCAGAAAGTACAGATCAGTAATAATCTAATTTTCCTCAAACAAAAACGTGTTTAGTCCGTCACCGCCGATGAATCGACCATTTTGCCGCTCACGGGTCGTAAAGCAAAGACCTGTTCAAGGAAGTCAACGGATTCCGAACGAAAGGTTCGGAGATCAAGTGAACGCTGTCCCCAACAGCCTTCCATGCTACAATTACCTTTAGACCCCCCGGACTTTGCCAAATTCCCATTTTATACATATAAATCCACTATTTATGCCCCGACTTTTAACTCGGGAAACCAAATACCAAAATAATTTACCCGTAACTAGATCTTAACGTGCCGGACCCCGTGCTCACGGTCTCGGATCAATTTGGGCCAAGGAGTTACAAATTAGCCCATGAACAATGCGTCTCTAGGTTCCATGTTGCTTAAAAATATTATCCTATCAAGTCATTCTCAGTTTTTGTGTGAGCATTGTGCTCAGGGGTGTCCAAAAGAACAGAGGCTCGCCTCTGAGCCTTTTCCGGCCCACCAAACCAGGTGTACGAGTAACACGATCAAACCGGAGCACGACGTAGAGGTTTAATTAAAATACAGTTCTGGACAGCCACCAAGTTGTACAATGATTTCAGGACATCAAAATGAAACAAGGGCTCACCTAAGGCAGGTTGCAAACCCTCTGGTTTGGCTGCTGGAGCAAAAGCCACTCGCCCTCGTTTTCTTGGAGCGCGGCTTGGCCGGGTTCACCTCCCACTCGGTCGTTCTTCAAACTAAGGTGAGCATCACCTTTCTGGGACATCCAGTAGTGGAAACAACCTCTGCCCACGAAGCTTGGTAGCTCCCCGTGCTCCCCAACCCGAGGAAGGAGAAGATAAAGCTTCAAAAGCCCATTAATGGCAACTTGTGAACCGTGGTGCATGGGCTGCATGCAAAGGGACTAAAGGCAAGCTTATGGTGCAAGAATACTTACCAGGGCTGGCCGGCACCGGAGAAGGCGACGGCGGCGGCGGCGGTCAAGAACAAGAACCCGCCCACTAGGGTTTGCTCGCCCGCACTCCACACTACACCAGAGCCCACCAGACTTCACAACATGTCTTCTGGGACTCAGCAGAACCATCTGGTTGAGTTGAGTCCAAGGCCGGAGCTCCGGAGGCAGCGCGCGCGAACCCCGGCCAAAAACTAGGTTTCCGGCGACCCTTCTCCGCCCTGTAGAGTTATTTAGGATCCACAAGGATCTAAATAGGTACTATCAAACACCTAGAGGGGGGTGAATAGGTGTAATATTATAAAAAAAACCAATCTCAGTGCAAAAACAAAAAATAATGCGGAAAATAAAAATCAACACACCGAGATTTACGTGGAAACTCCAATCCAGGAGAAAAACCACGGGACCAACACGCAATAACAATCCACTAAGAATTGAAGAATAACAAGGTGATTACCGACTCCACGGACTTGACCCCTCCTTCAACTTCTTCGGACCTTGCGCTGACCGGTTGGATGTCCACGCAATAACAATCCACTAAGAAACGAAGAATAACAAGGTGATTACCGTCTCCACGGATTCAACCCCTCCTTCAATTTCTTCGGACCTTGCGCTCCACCGTTTGCACGTCCACTGCACACGTTCGAATCCACGAACGCCACTCGAATCCACGAGCACACGTTTCGAATCCACGAAACGCCTTCAACACACCGAATCCACGGTGCCACGTCGAATCCACGACGCAAACTCAGCCGATAAAAATATTGGCTTCGATGGTGATCCTTTGCTTAGATTATCATTGAAGAACCGTAGGAAAAATCTCTAAGCAAAGATTAGATCAATTCGACAAAAGATAGATCTTGGAAGAACCGTCGAATTGACCTAAAAGAGGCTATAAAGAAGAACGATAAAAACCTAGCCTCTAGGGTTGCTCTCAAGTGTTTTATAAATTGATCGGTATTGAACCCACGTTCTTGAGAAACCCTAAATGTCTATTTATAGCCCTTGGAAACATATTAGAGTCGGTTTAGGAAACTTTTCCCGAGAGGGCATTGTGTACCGGTACCAAATATCGTGTTCCGGTACTCAATGGTGCAAAACACAGATTTTTCTATTGTGTTCCGGTACGCGAGTCTGTGTTCCGGTACGCAATACAATTTCAGAAAATTCTGTGTCGGGTTTGAGGAACTTCAAGTGTGGTTCCGGTACGCAATGTAAAAACTGATTTTTCCAAGATAAACTTTATCCAAAACAAACCAAGTACCGGAATCCAAACTTAAAACAAGTTGTAAGTTAAAACCAAGTTCCTAAAACCAAGTCTAAACCGGTTTTCATTAATTTCCTGTTTCCAATGATTATAAATGAACTTTAATCACCATGATCAATATTTAATCATACCTGAGAGTTGACTTGGGCTCATGTTGAATCTTCAATGAGTCTTCGAAGGCTGATTTGACAATTTGATCCCTTTAAGACTCCGACTCAACTCACTGACTTGACTCACGAAATATGCCAACACCAAAATGCCGTAACAATCTCCCCCTTTGGCAATTTCGTGACAAAACCCAAAAATACATAAAAACGCTCAAGTCACTCATCTTAAACCAAAAATCGAAATTCAATGTCATCACCAAAACATTGATTTTCTTTGCGTGAAAGATCCAATAAATACAAAATACATTTGAACCAAACAGTCCTAGAACATACTCTATGACTTAGGACTTGGAGTCTTAAAGTGATGTAATTCCTGCAAAACAAAACTCCAAACAAAATCAAATGTTAGTCGTTAGAAATTAAAATCCTACATTTGATCCGTCTTCCTTTTGGTTCTTTTGTTTTTCGGCTCTTTCAATGTCTCCCCCTATTTTGAGCATCTCCAACATGTTCTCCATGTTCTCCCCCTTTGTGATCGTGTTCTCCCCCTACGATCATTTTCCGTTCTCCCCCTTTTTGTCACAAATTGTCAAACAGTCAAAATAGAAAAAAAGAAACATACTAGAAGGATAAGTTCTTAGTTACATGCCCATTAGAGTTCTTGTTCATCACAAAGTGAAAAGAAACTAAAAACCAAAAACAAGAAGGAAAAGAAATCACTCATCCTGATCTGAATCTTCATCGTCCTCATGTGATGTAGGTCCATGAGATGTACTCGGTGCAGTTGCTCCAGTGACCACATCATCATGTTTGCACCCAAGGATATCGAAGATTTTCTTTAAGCTATCCTCAAGTTTCTTGAAGCCTCGCTCCATCCTTTGCTCCATCCTTTTCTTTAGTGAACGAACATCCCGATGCAGGGTTTGAAGAGTTACAACCTCATCTGGTTCAGGAGATTCTTGACGAGGTGGTGCACTCACTGTCGCTTCACTTGCATAGGCTTTTGTATGCCCAAAAGTCTTCAAAGTGCTAATTGACTTGGCTAAAGTGATTCCATCAATTGCCCCCAAGCCATAATCAAATTTGGCACAAGAAATGTCCACTCCGTGATCTTCCAGAATACGAGTAATCAAGATCGGATACGGTAGAAGGTCACGTTGTCTTGATCCCTCAATGACATGTACCATCTGCTGCCAAATGAGAAATGGAATGTTGATGTTAATTCCATTTGCACTTTCCGGGTGACCAAGGAGAAAGAGAAGTAACAATCGATCCCATCGAATCCTTTTGGTCCCCAGTGTGGGCAATAGGTTGTAGCATACGATTAAGGACAAAATATGATACTCTGGTTTTAGGTCCTTTGATTCAACATATGATCTGTTCGTGTGCGTCCCTGTCTTGCAAATAGAGTCCACAACCATATCCCAATGGGTATCATGTAGGAAGTCACCATCAGTGTAATAAAGACCAGTAGTGTCAACAGCTAATCCAAGGTTTGCACCAATTACTGCTGGAGTAATGTCAAACTTGACGCCTCTAACTGTTGTTTCAAAGACGAAGGCCCCTGTGTCATGGTCTTTTTGAAGTATGTTACCTTGCATGTAGAATTCCCTGATGATCTCCACACAAAAACCCATCTTAGGTTGAACTCTGCCAAGTGGCCGAATATGACTTCGTTCCAAAAGCCTTGCAAAGTCTGGCACCTCACGACATAGCTCGTTAAAGTTCACGTGTCGCTCTCCAATGCATGTGCGGTTTGCAAATCTAGCACGGCGTTTTGCACTCACATGCAGTTCACTTTCATCAACATTAGATCTCCGTTGAGAGCGGTCGCGTATTACCGGTCCACCGGTACTTCTACGCGGAGGAGAATCCGCACCCTTCTTTTTCCTTGGAGCCATAGGTGCTTTCCCCTTTCCTTGAACTGTTTCTTCTTCATATTCTGAGGAATTTTCAGAATCTGAGCTTGTCGAACCTCCTCTCGTGATCGTTTAGTAGCCTTCTTCTTTCCAGAACCACGACCACGTCCACTTCCAGTGGCCATAAGATCACTAGTGCAAGAAGCCATGAAAATGCCATTTCCTACAAAGAACACAATGCACTATGATTTGATCTTATAGAAAGGTTTAAACATGTCTAAGAAACATTCTAAACATGTCACAAGTGATGATTCATCATTTAAAATTCATTTACATCAAAAAGCCCTAATTCTCAATTTTTCTATGTTAAGAACACATGAAAATGTTAGATTCAAGCAAATAAGCATGGAAACATGAATCTAATTGATAGAAAGCAACCAAATATGTTCTAAACATGAATTAAGAGTGATTTAAGCAAGAGATTTCATTTGAAGCAAAGATCTACTCAAAAATCTCTAAAAACAACATCAAAACCTAAAAACTAGGGTTTTGAAGTTAAAGAAACCAAGATTAAGTAGAAACTTACAAATGAGAGCAACAAATCTCTTAATCTTGAAGAAAAACCCTTAGAGATGTTTTAGAGAGAGAGAGGGAGGGTTTTGAAGTGGGAGAGATGAAATAAAAACAAGTTGTTTCGGAATATAAAGAATTCCAGATCGCGTACCGGTACAAGAAGTCGCGTACCGGTACGCAGTGTAAAAACCGAAAAACCTTCGTTCGGGTTCCGGATTGAAAAACAGGGGGTGATCCGGATCCGCAATGTAGTTCCGGTACTAAAAGAGTAGTACCGGTACGCAAGTGAAAAACCAGAAAAATTCACATTCGGGATCCGGATTGGATTTTCTAATCCGGATTGGATTTTCAGGTACTAAAAAGCAGGTACCGGAACAACAGAGCCAAAAAGCAAAAATTTCTTGAAACAAATCCAAATTTTGAAATCTTTTCAAATACCGATTTGTATACCATCAAGAAATCCATTTAAGTGCTTTGAAAAACAATGAATTCACATAGATGTCATTCAATCCAATTAATTTCATAAAATTAAAAAGATTTACTCCAAAATCATGAAAAATAAAGGTAAAACATTATAAACCGTTTTTCATGTTATATTCGGCAAACACGAGTCATCAAAAATAATCTTGAGATCCAAACTCTATCAAGATGTAACGGATTTACAAAGATGACTTACGGAGATTTTCCAAATGACATCAATCTTGAATTCTACCCTTTCAAATTTGAGATAAGCACTAAAGTACCTAAGGGTGGCTCTTTGAGCATCTTTCAACTATCCCACCTTATACCAACCAGGAGATTGTTCAAAATAAGAGCTTTAAATTTAAATCTCCGAATGCTTCAACTAAAAATTTCATAAAATATTTTTCAAGCATCCATAACATGTGGTAGCTCTTTCCAACATGTGGTGGTAGTTTTCACACTCCTTTCGGATGTAACTCTTTCCACATCTTTTATAATTCATTTATTTACCCTTGTAAGAATGCAATCTCTTACGTGAAAGAATTAAATCCCAAATTTCAGTCTATCGGTTGTCTCACGTTTATCACAATGAATTCACACAACCGAGATAGATTAAGCATCTAAAGATCACACATGATTTCTAAAATTTGATGCTTATAATATCAAAAACTCCTATAATGAAGTATCTTCAAGATTATGATTATGGAGTAAAGTTGATAATCCATATAAAATTAATTTGGAGTGAATGAACGTGAAACCCTTTTTATTCAATGCACTTGTTCGTTAAAACCCTTTTGTTCAAAAACAAAGTATAAAAACAAGAGCATTGAAAAACATGTAATGCAAAGATTAAGAAAAATATGAAGGGAAAACCAATCAAAGCATTACATACAGTCATAAGCTATTTAGAACTTAAGACAAGGAAAGATATCACCTTTCCGAATCCAAAATCGCTGGATTTTGGGTTGTCTTGATTCGTTGTGGCCGGGGGTTGTCCGCTTTGACTGTTGATCCACCTTAGGTCTTTGCCTCGCAATGATCCACTTGTATGATTGATGTTGTGGCTCGGACCTTTGGTGGGTTGAGTGAACTCCTTTGACTTGATGTGTCTTTTGATTCCGTTGAGTCCGCTCCGTAGATGAAGTTGCCGAAGAATTTTTCTTTCTCTTTTTCGGGCAATTCTTCACCAAATGTCCTTCAAGTCCACAAAGGTGACAAGTTCTTCCTTTCAATTTATTGTGGAACTTGAAGCATGCACAGTTTGGTTCTTTTTAAATCCCAAACCAACCTTGCTTGTTTGACCTAATCCGGACATACAATCTAGTTTCTTGGAACCGGTTGAAAGCCTTTGTATGTCGGATTTGAGTTGATGAACTTGCTTGGTCAAAGCTTGGTTGGTGACATGAATCTCTTCAAACTGCTTTTCAAGAAAACCAATCTTGTCCATATATGATTTAGCGTTTGTCTCCGATTGGTTTAGCTTTTCTTGGAGGATTTTATTGTTATCCAATAACCGTCCTTGTTCCTCCTCGAGATCATGAAGTTTGATCTTTAAAGCTTGATTCTCGTCTTGAACTTCAAGTCGTTGCTTCCTCAACTTCTTGTTAAGTTTGGCCATCTTCTTTGATTCCGCAAGAAGTTGTTGGTATGCCTCAATGAGTTCTTCTTCGTCCGACTCCCCCTCACTTGATGACTCTCCGCCGGTTGTTGATATTTCATGCAAAATCAAAGGAATAGAGTCAGTGACTAAAGATGATAAACACAAATTAGAAGAGGGAATTTGAGAGGCATGAAAAGCAACAATTTTTTTTTTCCTCTTCACTTGAGGTCGATTCATCGAGACTAGAATCGTCCCAAGTTTTTGCTTGCAAAGCCTTCTTTTTATATGATTTCTTAGAAGGACAATCCGTTGAAATATGGCCGTAGCCTTTGCATCGATAGCATCGGATTTCCCCTTCGAAATCATCTTTTTCTTTTTCTTTAGAAGGTTTTGCAACGCCTTTGAGTTTAGAGGATTTAGAACCCGATGATCCTTTAGATGGTTTCGTGGATGAAGATCCATCGGTTCGATTCTTCCAAAATTTCCGACGAAATTTCTTTGTGATCCGCGCCAATTGTTCTTCAAAATCGGCAAAAGAGATTTCATCGTCGGAACTCGATTCGTCATCTTCTTCCTTTGTTGATTTGAATGCAATACCTGTAAGCTTAGAAGAAGACTTGGAAGAATTTTGATTAGTAGGAAAAGTCATCTCATAAGTTTGCAAAGCACCTACTAATTCCTCTACACTCATCTCATCCGGATGACTAACGGTTTCAATGGCGGTAACCTTTGCCCTAAACCGTTCCGGAAGAGTCCGAAGAATCTTTCTTACAATTTTCGACTCCGGGATCTTTTCTCCCAAATTAGCACATGTATTAATTACATCTTGAAGTCTAGTGTAATAATCTGTAAACAATTCATGCTCTTCCATATGAATAGAGTCAAATTGACTTGTAAGCATCTGGAGCTTTTGAATTTTTACAAGATTAGTACCCTCATGTGTAATTTTGAGAATATCCCAAATTTCCTTCGCGGTTTCACACGCGGAAATTCTGTAAACTCAGTCGAGGAAAGAGAATTAATAAAGCGTTCATACCTTTCCCATTGTAAGAAGATCTTTCGATTTCCTCTTTAGACCATCTAGAGCGAGGTTTTGGGGTAGTAGAATTTCCTACTTCCTCAACAGGATGCACCCAACCGTATTCAACGGTTTGCCATACCCGCTCATCAATAGAGATGAGAAAAGCTCTCATCCGCATTTTCCAATATGCATAATTGGTCCCATCAAAAAGAGGAGGTCTAAAAATATTACCACTTTCACCCATCATGATAGATAAACCTAAAACCCTCTCTGATACCAATTGTAGAGTTATTTAGGATCCACAAGGATCTAAATAGGTACTATCAAACACCTAGAGGGGGGTGAATAGGTGTAATATTATAAAAACCAATCTCAGTGCAAAAATAAAAAATAATGCGGAAAATAAAAATCAACACACCGAGATTTACGTGGAAACTCCAATCCAGGAGAAAAACCACGGGACCAACACGCAATAACAATCCACTAAGAATTGAAGAATAACAAGGTGATTACCGACTCCACGGACTCGACCCCTCCTTCAACTTCTTCGGACCTTGCGCTGACCGGTTGGATGTCCACGCAATAACAATCCACTAAGAAACGAAGAATAACAAGGTGATTACCGTCTCCACGGATTCAACCCCTCCTTCAATTTCTTCGGACCTTGCGCTCCACCGTTTGCACGTCCACTGCACACGTTCGAATCCACGAACGCCACTCGAATCCACGAGCACACGTTTCGAATCCACGAAACGCCTTCAACACACCGAATCCACGGTGCCACGTCGAATCCACGACGCAAACTCAGCCGGTAAAAATATTGGCTTCGATGGTGATCCTTTGCTTAGATTATCAATGAAGATCCATGGAAAAATCTCTAAGCAAAGATTAGATCAATTCGACAAAAGATAGATCTTGGAAGAACCGTCGAATTGACCTAAAAGAGGCTATAAAGAAGAACGATAAAAACCTAGCCTCTAGGGTTGCTCTCAAGTGTTTTATAAATTGATCGGTATTGAACCCACGTTCTTGAGAAACCCTAAATGTCTATTTATAGCCCTTGGAAACATATTAGAGTCGGTTTAGGAAACTTTTCCCGAGAGGGCATTGTGTACCGGTACCAAATATCGTGTTCCGGTACGCAATGGTGCAAAACACAGATTTTTCTATTGTGTTCCGGTACGCGAGTCCGTGTTCCGGTACGCAATGCAATTTACAGAAAATTCTGTGTCGGGTTAGAGGAACTTCAAGTGTGGTTCCGGTACGCAATGTAAAAACTGATTTTTCCAAGATAAACTTTATCCAAAACAAACCCAGTACCGGAGTCCAAACTTAAAACAAGTTATAAGTTAAAACCAAGTTCCTAAAACCAAGTCTAAACCGGTTTTCATTAATTTTCTGTTTCCAATGATTATAAATGAACTTTAATCACCATGAGCTATATTTAATCATACCTGAGAATTGACTTGGGCTCATGTTGAATCTTCAATGAGTCTTCGAAGGCTGATTTGACAAATTGATCCCTTTAAGACTCCGACTCAACTTACTGACTTGACTCACGAAATGTGCCAACACCAAAAAGCCGTAACACGCCCGCCTGCAACCGGAGGTCCACAGACCTCGGGGCTTGACCTGGATCATCCTCTTGGTGTCAGTAGCCGACTGCAAGGGTCCAAGTTGCCGAAAAATCCATAAAGACAAGGGGCTCACCTCGTCGGACCCGAGGAAGAAGAGGATGACGGCCCAGGGGCTCGCGGCGGTTCTGGGTGGTCGGGTTCTTCGATCTGACTCTCTGGTGGCCGAGGATGATCTCAGATGGAATTTGGAGAGACCCTAAGCCTCCCCGTTGCTTCCTTCTCCACCAACCGAAAGCAAGGCAAGATCTTGCTTTTCCGGCGAGGGGAGGTGGCGGCCGGCGGCGCTGCGGGTGCAGCCGTCGGAGCAGGAGCAGAGGGAGTCGCGAAGCCTTCTCTGGCGTGGTTGGGTGCGATGGATCCGAGGCTAGGGCACCTCGGGTTTACTTGTATATATTGGCACAAAATGCCAATAGGTCCCCTCATCTAACACTATCTAGAGTCGGGTCCACTCGCGGGGACTTCATCTCACACAAAGGCCCCTCTCCAAAGAATCCCATTGGATTCCGCACATAAAATGCGGGGACTCTTATGCAAAAACACCATTTTTCGCCGCTTTTCACGCTTTTCGAGGCCATCGGGTCTTCAAACTGAAAAACGGACACCACCACGACGTCCGTCTCGACGAAATCTATAAAGTAGTGATTTTAGTTTGCCGCATTCGGTCCCCTATAATTTTAAAATCCATCAAATACGATAAAAAAGACAAATCTGCACGCTTTACGATGCTTTCGGCTCGTCAAACGGAAATTTCGTCGGCGCCACTGCGCTCAGATCGACGACGCCATTTAAATCGACTACCTGGATCGTCAGATTCGGACCCCAGACAGTCGATCGGGCGACGTTGGCCAACGCGGGAAATAAATAGGGTGTTACTATTCAAATCACTATTCACTTAAGTCGCGGGCCCCACAAGTTTTCTTGCCGATTTCAGGACGATCCGACCGTCGGATCAACAAACGGTCTATACCATTTTCACTCGGTTCGATGAGACGGTCGCACTGGAGATTTCAGATTTTCGAAATCAGACTCGGATCGGAAAGATGGAATTTGTGCTTCGGAAACTGTGCCATCCGCACACCGGTATACACACCACTAAGGTTAATTTTGTTTCCTCGCACACATTCACACCTGAAAAACACTCTTTATGCCCACTCAAATCTCCCGAGTATTACAATATTGTTTGGTTGTGGAGGCAGATTTCATAAGTCTTTTTCCTTTGTTGAATTTCCTGTCCTCTTCATCAATTTTTCGCTGAACGTCCTTGAAGAATTCGTCCCATTCTTCTTCGTCGTAGTCTGAACTGTCCTCATTAGCTTCTTTCGGTTCGTCCTGAGTTGAGACGCCTGGTTCCTTTTTAACAGATGAACTTCCTGGCAGCATTGTGACTAGTAACAGAATCAACCAGGAGAAGGCCATTGAGTCTAGTGCTTAGAGTTTCGAAAAGTGTCCTGTGCAGAGCCAACTCAAGAACATATGAAAAATTGTCAATTTTGAAAAATTTGAACACATTGTACCTAGACAATCATAATCATATAGAGAAGCCAAGAATCAAATTAGTTTTCCAAAAAGAATTTTAAAAATAGATCAATTTCATGATTTACAAAAATTCCTCTTTTATGCCCTAAAACCGAATTTTTAGAAATCGAAGCCTAAAAACTCGTTAATCAGATGAAATCCCAGCATAAAAGTAAAACTAATTGACCCAGAGTTCTTATTTCAAAAGAAATTTGATCAAAAACCATTCACAAACGAAAAAGATCCAAGATTTCAACTCACGTTTGATGAAAAACTGTAAAAACCGAGTTTTGATCAATAAAACTTACTTGAATCCGAAGAACTTTGAGTTTTGAAGCTTCAAAAGCAAGAGATCTAGAGAGAGAAGCTCTAGAGACTTGAAAACCAGAGATTAGGGTAAAGAAATCAAAAATCTGGATGTTTCTATATAAAACCCTAGCCGTGATCCGGATCGGCCGAGAATGTGATCCGGATCGGCCACCCGCAGGAAAAATCCTGCGTTCGGGATCCGGATCACTTGACCCGATCCGGATCGGCTACACCTTTTTCTTCAGAAAAATTAGAAAAATACATAAAATCCAGAAAAAGTATGTAAGCACTTTACCATGTCAACTTTAAACAAATGGCATCGTTTCATACAACAAGAAATAGATTATGAAAATCTATCAAAAATATCCAAAAATGAAACGAAAATTTACGAAAGTTAAAACACTTAAAGTTGAACAACTTCAATTACATCTATCTTGATCTTATGTGTAATGCCTTTATCAAATCATCAATTTTAGTAAAGAAAATGAAATACCAAGATCAATAGATGTTTGAAATCCCAGATAAGTTAGATAATATATCTAGACAATCTGTTGAAGGAGTGGCTCTTTGAGCATCTTAAATCAAAAATCCCACCTTATACCAACCATGAAATACGACTGAGTCAAGTATTTCAATATGAGTTTCATCAACAATTTTTCAAACAAAAATTTGCTTTTCATTCATGGAGTATCTTTTTCTTTCATTTTCTCCATGTGGTGGTAGTTTTCACACTCCTCATTGGGATGTAACTCTTTCCACATCTTTTGAGCATTTCACATTTCATTGACTCCCCCTCAATTGGCTATCAATTATTTAATATATAAGGTATTCAACCAAACCATTGATCTCGAATTCATACTCGACTAAGCAATCAAATATGATAATGACTATACCAAGAGATCATTGAGAGAGAAATTGACTTTGATCACTTAAAAGATGGTTTAATTAACGTAAATGATCATTGCAACATTGAAATATTATGACATCAAAAGCATAATAAATTTCTAAATGCATAAAAGGATGCAATTAAAGTCAATTATGATTTATGCTCAATTAGTGTGCTATGTACAGAACATAGATAAAGAACAAAACAAAAACAAAAACAAAACCTAATCTAAGCAAAGGTTTCAAAAGAGTTTATTTCAAGGAAAGCATGCCAATTGCTTTACGCAAGTGAATAAAACGTTTTTGATCCAAAGGTTTTGTTAAAATGTCGGCTAATTGATCCTCAGTTGAAACATATGACAGTTGAAGAATGTTTGATTCAACTAGCTCTCTAAGAAAATGATATCTAAGTTCAATATGTTTTGTTCTAGAGTGCAACACAGGGTTTTTAGAAATGTTAATGGCACTAGTGTTGTCACATAAAATGGTTACCGAAGATGTTGAATGTGATGATCCGGACCCCCGCAGAACCTCCGCAACATTAATAGTGACTGTAGAAGGCTTGTACTGTGCAACGGAGCTTGTAGAAACGAAATTGGATATTTTTAATTGGCTCTGCGCGAAAATCGGAGCAAATGGGATTTTTCGGGAGCTTTTTGCAAAATTTCGGATGAGAATTTGGCGAAACGGACGTCGTATTTGGACTCAGCGCGCGAAAACGATCGAAACGGTATATTCGCTTAATTTTTTCGGCACATCGGCACTGTTCACCGGAACAGTAACCCGGCCGGCCGGAATTACTGTTCCGGCCGGCGGCGGCCGCCGGCGAGCGGCGGCGGGGCGGCGCACGCACGGCGGCGGGCAGCGGCGCAGCGGCGGGCAGCGGCGGAATGCGGAGGCGCGCGGCGCGGGCAGGCGCGGGCAGGCGCGGGCAGGCGCGGGCAGGGATCCTGGTGCGCGGTCCACAGGCCTGGCGTGCACCGGGTGCACCGAAGACTCCCCTTGCCACGTGGCGCTTCCTCATTGGCTGGCCGGCTTCTAGAAGGCTGTGGGGACTGTGACACGTGGCAGCACCCCGTTGGCCGACACCTTCCGGAAGACCCGGAGCACGGGGCAACACACGCACCACGTGGCCACGTGGCGAAATCCCATTGGCCCTGCACAGGCTGTTTCCTGTTTTGTGGACACGTGGCGCGTTTCGGTTGGCCCGTTTCGGTGTTTCCTGTTCGGATCCGATCCTGTGTGGGAATATTCCCTTTTGGCCCACTATATAAGAAGTCCCCCACCCCCTCTCTTTGCACCTCGGGTTGCGTGCCTTAGAGTGAGAATCAGAGAAAACTCCAATACGAAAGTTTTTCCTCTCTCTCTCTTCTTTCTCTCTCTAGAATCTCAGAATTTCTGGAGTTACAGATAGTGAGTTATCTGCGACGCGGCGCACTGCGACGATTTTTCTTTTAGGCCCATTTCCCGTCGCAGTTCCGTCGAAAATTCACTGCGGGCTAACCGGGTGGAATTTTTGGACGATTTTTGCGGCAGCGCGACCGTAAGAGGTAGGGCTTCGATTTCCGTGTTGATCATTTTGCTCCGTTTCGTACTTTTGGCACAGTTTTTAGGTCCTCTTTGACCCCCCTTTTTACTGTGATGGTTTTTGGACAGCACCGACTTCTCCGATTTTTATCTTGACGTAGGAGCGTCAGATCGAGGCGTTTAAAGAGTCGATTTTGATCTACTCTTCGCGAGGAACGCAACCGTGATTTTTCTGGGATTTTAGGAGCTCATTTTAGAGGTGAAAAATTCCTCTTTTCCGTGCTGTCTGAAAAACAGCAAATATTGTGCTTTTTGGGATTTGTATTTATACCGGGAGCGTTGATTTGCAGGATTTGAGGACTGTGGACAACCAGGAGACTACCTGGGGTGTTGTTTGAGCTGTTCGAGGTGGGCGGTTGTTGCTTACCTCATTTTTGACAAGCTCACTGGGATTACTAGAAATCCCCTAAAATTGTAATTAATGAGAACCATTGGGACAAAATAATATGACAATTAATGAGAACCATTGGGACTACTAACAGGACTACTAACAGGACTACTAACAGGACTACTAACAGGACAACTAACAGGACAATTAATGAGAACCATTGGGACAAATTAATATGACAAATGACAAGGACCGCTGGGACAAACTCCCCTAAAATTTAATATAACCCCACAAATGATATGATGACTTATATTGGGACACTGTGATTGAGACAAAGGCTATGATCTCGCATGCAAATGACTTTTATTCAGTAAATCAATTGTTTTAAACCTTTGACACTATTTTACAACTTTTAAAAATAAAGACAGTTGCATGCATGCCCGGACATCAGGTAAGGCCACTATTTATCGCTACACTATCATATTGGGATTTGAACATGTTTTCATTGTTGTCCTTTGCATTCATATGTTGTTGCTCAAGTGTGAGCAGGGGTTTGGGATAGTGTAGCCAAGGTTGCATTAGATTGTGGATTTGTGGGGTATTGCGGTGACCGCGGACAGTGGGCGGTCGACCAGATGTTTGTCCTTGCATCAGATAGGGGTTGATTCTGGTTTATTTTGCATTAGATTGTGGATTTGTGGGGTATTGCGGTGACCGCGGACGGTAGGCGGTCGACCAGATGTTGTCCTTGCATCAGATAGGGGTTGAGCCTGGTTTATTTTGCATTAGCTGGGGGTTGGGTTTCCTCTAGTGGATGATGTTTCCCACTTATTGAGTACTATTGCATCTGATTGGGTATCAGGCTTCTTTAGTGGATGGTTTTTCCCACTTTGATCATAGTCATGATCCAGTCCTGCTTTTGAGACTTATCATACCGGCGCGGTTGTTGCCCGGTGAATTTGAGACTTATCATACCGGCGCGGTTGTTGCCCGGTGATGCTTTACTCGTGTGGGTCGCTCCCCTCGAGTTCCACTCTAGAGGCTGGGGCCAGACAGTTATTGACAGTTTTGCTATCACGTCGGCGCGGATTTTTGCCCGATGATGAGAGCGGAGCAGGCAGTACCGATCGTGGATCAGATGACGGATTGGGTTATTTTGGACAGTTACTGTTTACTGATGCATGCATACAGTTTTGATAGCCAGTACCGCAGTAGAGGCATAGTAGTGGTAGTTTTACTGTTTCAGTACCTTACTTATCTTACCACTTCCCTTTTCCCTTTTGCCTCTAGTAGTCCTAGTGGGTGCGTCAGAGTTGAGGTTTTTACCCACTAGGGGAGGCTATTGGTTTATCTGATAGTTCTCACCCCCATTGTTATTTTCTGTTTCTTCCTTCTCCCTTATTTTGCAGAGTCATCTGCGGGAGCTGCTAGGCCATCGGCAGCGGATCGAGGTAAGGGGATCGCCGAATAGATAGATCTCCTGGGAGACTGAGAGCTGTAGATAGAGGCTGTACCCTTCACTCAGACTGTGGTATTCCCCTTTTATTTTGGGTCTGGCGTTAGCCAGCTGGTTGTACTATTTTGGTGAGCTGGGAGATTATTGTACTTATTACAGTGTATTTGTAGTCCCAGTCTGAGATACTATGTGGTTCTTCTATTTCAGCTCTGTATTATGCTCTTTTATTGTTAGATTATATCTGAGCAGGTTACCAGCGCTTCGTGTACGCGGAAAATTCCGTGTGCACGGCGGATCTGTAGACGAGCCCGGGTTCCGGGGCGTGACAGATTAAGTTGGTATCAGAGCTTAGGGATAGGTCAGTTGGGACTTAGGAAACCCTAGGCTTTTGGCAGACCCTAGGATAATAGGGCATGAGAGACGTGACATTTCGCGAAAGTCGCTGATTTATTTGGTTTGACTCTTCCAGTGAGAGAAGAGGGACCGACATACTCAAATTTCTGGTGTACAGTTATGTTGGCTGCAGACAACATAAAGTCACAGAAATAGGAGAATGTCTTTGACTTTCGCTGGATTGGGTCGTGTGGGGTTATGATACTGAGTGTGGTTTCTTGTGGTAGGATGCCTCCGCAACGTAGAATGTTGACGCGTTCGCAGCCTTCTTCCTCTGAGCCCGAGCCGGAGGAGTCCGAGCAGGGCCAGCAGAGTGAGGTGCAAGAGCTTCAGGCTCAGATGGCCCAGATGTCAGAGGCTATTCGGCGTCAGGAGGAGGCCATAGTCGGCTGACGCAGATGTTAGAGCAGAGGGCGCAGCCTGTTGTAGCACCCTCGGAGAATTCTCCCGTACCTTCTTCCCCTGCCGTGAATCCCCCAGTTGTACCAGTGACCCCGGCATCCCCTGTTGCTCAGGGAGCAATCCGGCCATTGACTCCTGCAGAGGAGCAGGAGTTTGCTGACAAACTTACTCAGTTCTGTAAGCGGGGACCGCCCAGGTTTTCAGGGCGGGATACTAAGCCTTGGGAGATTGGGACTTGGCTTTCGTCAATGGAGAAGTTATTCCGGGACTTCTTCATAGACCAGAAGTACAGGGTACATATGGCTGTACACTGTTTAGACGGGGATGCTGATGCATGGTGGCGTCGGGTGGAGCCCCTGGAGTTTCGGATCACTCGACAGCTACCCTGGGCAGAGTTTAAGAAGATGATTCTGGATACGTACTTTTCCACAAGTGTGAAGAAAAAGCTAGAAGATGATTTGAAGAATCTTCAGCAAGGCGACCGGACAGCATTGGACTACTTTCAGGAGTTCAGGCGGTTGCTCAACTGCGTACCCTATGTCGCCAGGGACGGACCGCACCAGGTGGAGCTCTTTGAGTCGGGTCTGCGCCCAGAAACCTATACTTTGGTGCACGCTCAGCGGCTGCAGACCTTGGAGGAGGCAGCAGAGCATGCACAGTGGGTTGAAAGGGGAGACCACGTCATTGCCAGACGTGGGGGCTTGGTCGCTCAGAGTTCTGACAAAAAGCGTCCAGCACAGCACGACGAGGGACAGGCCAGTTCCTGGAGGCCGCCCCGACCGCCACCGCCTCAGTTCACGGGCCGTGGACGTTCGGAGCAGCGAGGGCCTGGTGGATCCCAGAGACCCCCGCAACATCAGCAGCAGCAGCAGTCGGGACAGCCACGGCTTCGCGATAGAGACAGATGTATATTCTGTGGAGGACCTCATTTGTCACACACCTGTGATCAGAGGTGGGGTCGTTGTTATAAATGTGGACAGTCAGGCCATGTTCGAGCTTCATGCCCCTTTTCGACCCCAGCAGCATCTTCTTCAGTTTCGGCTCCCTTCGTATCTCAGCAACGGTCGTCAGCTCAACGGCCTTATGCTCCAGTGAGCGGATCCCCATCTTTTTACCCTGCTGATCACCCGCCACCAGCTCAGAGCGGTCGGGTTTATGCCGCTCAGGTGGAGGACTTTGCAGCAGCCGACCATGTGGTGGCAGGTATTATTAATTATTTTGCTTTTTGGCATTAGATTTTGCATTGTATTGCACTTGAGCATGCTAGATATGCGTTAGGAGTACATTTACTTCATTGCATGGGTTAGGGGTAGGACGGTCACCTTATGCACGGGAGGTACGTATTCCCGATCTTTTAGCGCATGGAGGTGTGTCGTTGGTCCTGACCGGTGCAGATGAGTCCTGGATTATGCCAGTAGACCTGATGGTCATGACTCAGCTGCGGGACTTGATCATGGTACATAGATAAACTGGCTGGCTCAGTATCCCTTTTCGCGGCGGTTGATTGTGCTGCGAGGACGATCTTTTGGGGAGCCAGGCCAGGAGAGGTCTGTGTGCCGGGGTTGCCGCAGGGCTTTCTTTGCCTCTGAAGTTTTGACTTCGCTAGCGAGGCGGATGTTTCGCTTTGGGTGCGGAATTGTTTTTGGCTAGCATAGTTTGGGGCCTACGGGGCGCCGGTGCTTTTTGAGATGTAGGAAGTAGGTTCACTTCGGCATTGTAAGGGATTACCGGGAATTAGATAAAGTGATCATTTGGGGGATTTTTAGGAACCTCAGGAGTACAGAGGTACTCGGATCGAGCATTTGTGCCCGTGGACATGAGGATTGGATTACCAGGTGCCCTGGGAGGAGCGGATGCATTTGCTGGTGTAGACTACTTAGTCACTTGAGCGGTTAGTCCTGCTGTACTTATTGAGGTGGTGCGGTTATCTAAGTGCCCGCCTCTATTTTGTATCCGTTAGAGACCCGAGATTTGAGCCTTGGGGACTAAACTCAGGTTTAGTACGGTTTTTCCTCCGCAGACTGATGGGCAGTCAGAGCGGATTATGCAGATCTTGGAGGGTATACTAAGAGCATACATCTTGGATTTCGGCGGAGGGTGGATTCGACACTTACCCTCGGCTGAGCTCGCGTACAACAACAGTTTTCAAGCGAGCATTCAGATGACTTCGTTTGAAGCGTTGTATGGACGCAAGTGTCGGTCACCCCTTTTATTAGAGTGACGGGGGCGAGAGGCGGACCTTGGGACCAGACGTATTGTTAGAGGCAGAGGAGAATATCCGAGCGAGTCGGAAGTATCTCCAGACCGCCCAAAGCCGGCAGAGGAACTATGCCGATGTCCGGCGACGAGACTTGGAATTTCAGGTTGGAGATCATGTATTCCTGAAAGCCTCGCCGTCCAAAGGAATCAGGAGATTCGGCATTCGTGGGAAACTTAGCCTCCGATATATTGGACCCTTTGAGGTATTGGAGCGTATTGGGCCATTCCTTAGGTGAAAATCCAACGGGGCAATCATGACGAGCGCAAGACTACATGGGAGCTCGAGTCGGAGATGAGAGATGCTCACCCCTACTTATTTGAGACATCGGACTGAGTATTATTGTTTAGTCTCGTTTCGAGGACGAAACTCTTTTTAGTGGGGGAGGATGTGATGATCCGGACCCCCGCAGAACCTCCGCAACATTAATAGTGACTGTAGAAGGCTTGTACTGTGCAACGGAGCTTGTAGAAACGAAATTGGATATTTTTAATTGGCTCTGCGCGAAAATCGGAGCAAATGGGATTTTCCGGGAGCTTTTTGCAAAATTTCGGATAAGAATTTGGCGAAACGGACGTCGTATTTGGACTCAGCGCGCGAAAACGGTCGAAACGGTATATTTATTTTATTTTTTCGGCACATCGGCACTGTTCACCGGAACAGTAACCCGGCCGGCCGGAATTACTGTTCCGGCAGGCGGCGGCCGCCGGCGAGCGGCGGCGGGCGGCGGCGCACGGCGGCGGGCAGCGGCGCAGCGGCGGGGCAGCGGCGGAAGCGGAGGCGCGCGGCGCGGGCAGGCGCGGGCAGGCGCGGGCAGGCGCGGGCAGGGATCCTGGTGCGCGGTCCACAGGCCTGGCGTGCACCGGGTGCACCGAAGACTCCCCTTGCCACGTGGCGCTTCCTCATTGGCTGGCCGGCTTCTAGAAGGCTGTGGGGACTGTGACACGTGGCAGCACCCCGTTGGCCGACAACCTTCCGGAAGACCCGGAGCGCGGGGCAAACACACGCACCACGTGGCCACGTGGCGAAATCCCATTGGCCCTGCACAGGCTGTTTCCTGTTTTGGGACACGTGGCGCGTTTCGGTTGGCCCGTTTCGGTGTTTCCTGTTCGGATCCGATCCTGTGTGGGAATATTCCCTTTTTGGCCCACTATATAAGAAGTCCCCCACCCCCTCTCTTTGCACCTCGGGTTGCGTGCCTTAGAGTGAGAATCAGAGAAAAGTCCCAATACGAAAGTTTTTCCTCTCTCTCTCTTCTTTCTCTCTCTAGAATCTCAGAATTTCTGGAGTTACAGATTGTGAGTTATCTGCGACGCGGCGCACTGCGACGATTTTCTTTTTAGGCCCATTTCCCGTCGCAGTTCCGTCGAAAATTCACTGCGGGCTAACCGGGTGGAATTTTTGGACGATTTTTGTGGCAGCGCGACCGTAAGAGGTAGGGCTTCGATTTCCGTATTGATCATTTTGCTCCGTTTCGTACTTTTGGCACAGTTTTTAGGTCCTCTTTGACCCCCCTTTTTACTGTGATGGTTTTTGGACAGCACCGACTTCTCCGATTTTTATCTTGACGTAGGAGCGTCAGATCGAGGCGTTTAAAGAGTCGATTTTGATCTACTCTTCGCGAGGAACGCAACCGTGATTTTTCTGGGATTTTAGGAGCTCATTTTAGAGGTGAAAAATTCCTCTTTTCCGTGCTGTCTGAAAAACAGCAAATATTGTGCTTTTTGGGATTTGTATTTATACCGGGAACGTTGATTTGCAGGATTTGAGGACTGTGGACAACCAGGAGACTACCTGGGGTGTTGTTTGAGCTTTTCGAGGTGGGCGGTTGTTGCTTACCTCATTTTTGACAAGCTCACTGGGATTACTAGAAATCCCCTAAAATTTAATTAATGAGAACAATTGGGACAAATAATATGACAATTGATGAGAACCATTGGGACTACTAACAGGACTACTAACAGGACTACTAACAGGACTACTAACAGGACAACTAACAGGACAATTAATGAGAACCATTGGGACAAATTAATATGACAAATGACAAGGACCGCTGGGACAAACTCCCCTAAAATTTAATATAACCCCACAAATGATATGATGACTTATATTGGGACACTGTGATTGAGACAAAGGCTATGATCTCGCATGCAAATGACTTTTATTCAGTAAATCAATTGTTTTAAACCTTTGACACTATTTTACAACTTTTAAAATAAAGACAGTTGCATGCATGCCCGGACATCAGGTAAGGCCACTATTTATCGCTACACTATCATATTGGGATTTGAACATGTTTTCATTGTTGTCCTTTGCATTCATATGTTGTTGCTCAAGTGTGAGCAGGGGTTTGGGATAGTGTAGCCAAGGTTGCATTAGATTGTGGATTTGTGGGGTATTGCGGTGACCGCGGACAGTGGGCGGTCGACCAGATGTTTGTCCTTGCATCAGATAGGGGTTGATTCTGGTTTATTTTGCATTAGATTGTGGATTTATGGGGTATTGCGGTGACCGCGGACGGTAGGCGGTCGACCAGATGTTGTCCTTGCATCAGATAGGGGTTGAGCCTGGTTTATTTTGCATTAGCTGGGGTTTGGGTTTCCTCTAGTGGATGATGTTTCCCACTTATTGAGTACTATTGCATCTGATTGGGTATCAGGCTTCTTTAGTGGATGTTTTTTCCCACTTTGATCATAGTCATGATCCAGTCCTGCTTTTGAGACTTATCATACCGGCGCGGTTGTTGCCCGGTGAATTTGGAGACTTATCATACCGGCGTGGTTGTTGCCCGGTGATGCTTTACTCGTGTGGGTCGCTCCCCTCGAGTTCCACTCTAGAGGCTGGGGCCAGACAGTTATTGACAGTTTTGCTATCACGTCGGCGCGGATCTTTGCCCGATGATGAAAGCGGAGCAGGCAGTACCGATCGTGGATCAGATGACGGATTGGGTTATTTTGGACAGTTACTGTTTACTGATGCATGCATACAGTTTTGATAACCAGTACCGCAGTAGAGGCATAGTAGTGGTAGTTTTACTGTTTCAGTACCTTACTTATCTTACCACTTCACCTTTTCCCCTTTTGCCTCTAGTAGTCCTAGTGGGTGCGTCAGAGTTGAGGTTTTTACCCACTAGGGGAGGCTATTGGTTTATCTGATAGTTCTCACCCCCATTGTTATTTTCTGTTTCTTCCTTCTCCCTTATTTTGCAGAGTCATCTGCGGGAGCTGCTAGGCCATCGGCAGCGGATCGAGGTAAGGGGATCGCCGAATAGATAGATCTCCTGGGAGACTGAGAGCTGTAGATAGAGGCTGTACCCTTCACTCAGACTGTGGTATTCCCCTTTTATTTTGGGTCTGGCGTTAGCCAGCTGGTTGTACTATTTTGGTGAGCTGGGAGATTATTGTACTTATTACAGTGTATTTGTAGTTCCAGTCTGAGATACTATGTGGTTCTTCTATTTCAGCTCTGTATTATGCTCTTTTATTGTTAGATTATATCTGAGCAGGTTACCAGCGCTTCGTGTACGCGGGAAATCCCGTGTGCACGGCGGATCTGTAGACGAGCCCGGGTTCCGGGGCGTGACATTGAAATCCGGAAATCGCTCAACACGCTCTTCATCCAAATCAATTGGGTTGAACAACTTCCTTGCAGAAATGTACTCCGCTTCGGCAGTCGAGAGTGCTATGCAATTCTGTTTTTACTGTGCCAGCAACAAGGCAGTGGCCTAGATAGAAGCATGCACCACTCGTGCTTTTCCGGTCATCCACCGATCCAGCCCAATCGGCATCTGAGTATCCAACAATATCCAAAGTCGTTCCCATAGGATACCAAATTCCGAAATTGATTGTACCTTTGATATACCGGATGATCCGTTTCACCGCTTTCAGGTGAACCTCCTTCGGTGCTGATTGATATCTCGCACAAATCCCAACACTGAAGGATATATCCGGGCGACTAGCCGTGAGATATAGTAGACTTCCAATCATACTGCGGTACAGTTTCTCGTCTACATTCTCACTTTGTGATTCACTTCCAAGTCCCTTATGGCTAGTTCCCATTGGAGTCGGAAAATCCTTAGAATTTTCAAGATCAAACTTTTTGACCAACTCCAGTGCATACTTGGATTGACACAAGTGAATTCCTTCATCGTTTTGTTTAACTTGTAATCCAAGAAAATAATTCAACTCGCCCATCATGGACATCTCAAATTCGCTTTCCATGGTCTCCGCGAATTTAGAAGCATCATTATCTCTTGTTGCTCCAAAAACAATGTCATCGACATAGATTTGAGCAACTATGAAATTGTTTTGATAATGCTTCACAAAGAGAGTCCTGTCAGCTCCCCCTCGAGTGTAGCCCTTTTCCAAAAGGTGCTTTGTCAACCTTTCGTACCATGCTCGCGGTGCTTGTTTCAGACCGTAAAGAGCCTTTTTCAGACGAAAAACATGGTTAGGTAGTTTATGATCCACAAAACCTTTCGGTTGAGCTACATAAACTTCCTCATTTAAAAATCCATTTAAAAAGGCGCTCTTAACGTCCATTTGAAATAATCTGATTTTAAAATGACAAGCGATCGCAAACAATATACGAATGGACTCGAGTCTAGCTACAGGGGCGAAAGTTTCATCAAAGTCTATACCTTCTACTTGAGAATAGCCTTGAGCAACTAACCTTGCTTTGTTCCTGATGATAGTACCTTCTTCGTTTTTCTTGTTCTTGAAGATCCATTTGGTACCTATCACATTGTGTTGCTTCGGAGGCTTCGTCAGTTCCCAGACTTTGTTTCGCTCGAATTGATGGAGCTCTTCCTGCATTGCTTTAATCCAGTAATCATCTTGGAGAGCTTCATCAACATTCCTTGGTTCGATTTGAGATACATAGCATGCAAATCCGCAAACCAATTGTCTCCGTGTTCTAACTCCTTCTTGTGGATCTCCAATTATGTTCGATTCAGGGTGATCCTTGGAGATGCGTAACGTTTGAGGTAGAGGAGTAGGCGGAGGTACACGAGATGATTCCTGCACATCAGATAAGCTTGAAGAACCGTTAGATGCATCAACATTATTATCGAAAGAATTGTTAGAAGAAGATGCATTAGCAGGTGTATCATCATCAAGAGAGATATCGAGGGTAGATTTTTCAGATTCAAAATGAAAAGCTTCATCTACCTTAACATTTATCGATTCTACGATCGTCTTAGATTCTAAGTTAAAAACTCGATATGCTCTGCTGTTTGTAGAATAACCTAAGAAAATCCCTTCGTCACTTCGAGAGTCAAATTTTCCAAGATTCTCACGATCACGTAAAATAAAACACCGACTCCCAAAGATACGAAAATATTTGATGTTAGGTTTTCTACAAAACCAAAGTTCATATGGTGTATTCAATGTCCCCGGGCGCAAATACACGCGATTGATAACATAAACAGCAGTGTTCACCGCTTCAGCCCAAAAATAAAAAGGTAAGTTCCGGCTGTGAAGCATAACACGTGCCATTTCCTGTACGACCCTGTTTTTGCGCTCGACTACACCATTTTGTTGAGGTGTGTAAGGTGCGGAGAATTCATGTTTAATGCCGTTAGAAGTGCAAAAATCAATGAATTTGGAATTTATGAATTCCCCACCTCTATCACTCCTAACTCGAGTAATCCTATCATTTTTTATCATAATACGATTGCAGATTTCGAGAAAAGAATCAAAGGTATCAGCTTTTTCTTTTAAGAAAGCTACCCAAGTATATCTAGAAAAATCATCAACCAACAAGAAAATATACCATTTACCTCCCAGAGATGGTTGACGAGTTGGCCCCATTAAGTCCATATGCAAAAGTTCCAAAGGCCGTTTTGTACCTATGTGGTTCAAATTCTTGTGTGCAGTCCTAGACTGTTTTCCCTTTTGGCAACCGCCACACACAAGGTTTTGTTCAAAAGAAAGTTTCGGAACCCCCTTGACCACATCTTTATTTGAAATTCTAGCAAGTTCCTTAAAGTTTATGTGACCTAGCCTTTCATGCCAAAGTGTTTCATTTTTCAAAGATGCTAGGTTACATTTTTCAGAAATCTTAGAAGGAACTACATAACAATTGTTTTCTGATCTAACCCCCTTTAAAAAGAAAGCATGGTTCATGTCAGTTACAGTGCATTTATCAGATGAAAAATTAACTGAATAACCACTATCACACAGTTGACTTATGCTTATGAGGTTAGTCTTAAGGCCATGAACAAATAATACATTATCTAGAACCGGGCCATCTGGAATAGCTACCGTTCCCTTTCCAACAATTTTGGAAGACCGACCATCTCCGAAAACAACAAGTCCTCCGGAGTTTTTCTCAAAAGTTTGAAAACAGTTTTTATCGCCGGTCATATGACGGGAACACCCGCTATCCAGGTACCAAGACGAACTATCATATGCATGCAAAGAAACATTGGTAGCAAGACAGGGAAAGATCTCACCTTTGCGCACCCATACCTTTTTGAAGTGCGTCGGTAATGGTCGTGAAGTTGATTTCCTAGGTGAGAGCGTCTTGCCTGAAGAATTGCTGCTCCTTGATGATGTCGTCTTGAGAGATGTACTACCACGGCTCTTTTCCGTCAATTTGATTGGAGTTGTTTTCCGAGGAATAGCCCTTTTGGTAGTCATTGCAAGATGTACTTGAGGTGTGCGTTTGGCTTCCGTCTTGCAATTTCTTCTTATGTGCCCTGAAATGCCACAACGAAAACATACCTTCACTCTTGTCGATTCCGAAGAAGAT
Source organism: Tillandsia fasciculata (assembly GCA_029168755.2). Classification (NCBI taxonomy): domain Eukaryota; kingdom Viridiplantae; phylum Streptophyta; class Magnoliopsida; order Poales; family Bromeliaceae; genus Tillandsia; species Tillandsia fasciculata. The sequence goes on along the minus strand of JAQOTM010000665.1, from coordinate 3,034 downwards.
GTAGTAGGTTCGTTGTCGTTGCTTGTCGTGAACACCGGTGTCGGAGGAGGAGATACCGACTGAGGCACAAATACTGTACCACTCGAACTTGGAATGTCTCCAGTTTGAGTGTATCCGAGGCCGAACTTGTTTCTCTGACCGAGACCAAGGAGTCTGTCCAACTTACTCCTTCCAGAAGAGAATCTCTGTAAGTCATCCTTCAGTTGGCGTATGGTCTCTGTCATTTCCAATTTTTCCTGTCGGGCCTCGCCGTTAGAGCTTCAAGAAGTAATTCGCTTTGTTCACCATATCCATATAATTCTTCTCGAATTGCTCATTGGACTCTTGAAGGGAAACATTTGTTTTAATCAGATTGTCCCTTTCCACTTCAAGATCGGTTGAGATAGAGGTTACTCTTTTTACTTCATCTTCAAGATCCTGCAATCTCTCTTTCAACCCCTTGTTTTGCTTAGCCAGTTTCTTTGAATCCCTCAAAAGTTTATGGTAGGCTAATGCAAAATCTTCACCTTCCGAATCATCTGATTCATCGTCCGTTGCAATCTTTTCCACAGTGGAGTTGGACAGTGAATCGGATGTACTTGCCATTAAGCACATGAAGGATGAAGGTTTGGTGGACGCGTGGAAAGCTGTCGCGTTGTCTTCTTCATCACTTGAGGATGACTCATTTGACGTGGAGTTGTCATCCCAAGTAACAACTTGCATCGCCTTCTTCTTAGCCGGATTCTTGTTGGGACACTCCGTTGAAATGTGGCCGTAGCCTCGACATTTGAAACACTGAACTTGTCCCTCAGAACTTTTCTTATCCTTTGAGAAGTTCTCTTGCTTTCTTGACTTGTGGCTTGAGAATCCCTTGCCTTTCTTGGACTTTCCGAAGGATTGAAGATTTGCTTGGATTTCCCCTTCGAAAGTTGCGGCGAAACTTCCTTGTCAAGAGAGCGAGCTGCTTCTCAAAGTCCTCCATAGAAATGTTCTCGTCGTCGTCCGAGGAGGATGAATCCGCGTCTTCTTCTTTAGTTGATTTCAATGCGTAACCTGAAGACTTAGAAGAGGATGCCTTTCCAGAAGAATAGTTAGTAGGAAAAGTCATTTCATAAGTTTGTAAAGCACCTACTAATTCTTCTACACGCATTTCGTCCGGGTGTTTAATTGTTTCAATGGCTGCGACCTTCGGGCGAAATCGTTCAGGAAGAGTTCTTAGAATTTTTCTTACAACTTTAAATTCTGGAATCTTCTCTCCCAAGTTAGCACATGAGTTCACGATGTCTTGCAATCGTGTGTAATAGTCAGTGAAGATTCATTCTCTGCCATAGAGATAGAGTCAAACTTGCTCGTGAGCATTTGCAGTTTCTGAATCTTCACTAAGTTAGTTCCCTCATGCGTAACTTGAAGAATATCCCAGATTTCCTTCGCAGTCTCACATGCCGAGACGCGAGAGAACTCAGTTTGTGACAAAGCATTAAATAGAGCATTAATCCCTTTGCCATTGTAAGAAGATAAGTCTATCTCTTCCTTGGTCCATTTCGACCTAGGTTTTAAGGTGCGAACATCATCTAAAATTTCAGTTGGATTAGACCATCCTAATTCAATTGATTGCCACACCCTTTCGTCGATGGAAATTAAGAAAGCTTTCATCCGTACTTTCCAGTACGCATAATTTGTTCCATCAAAGAAAGGGGGTCGATTGATGTTTCCACCTTCAACCATTGTTTACAACCCTATTCCCGCTCTGATACCACTTGTTGGGTTTAGGTTAATAAGGATCTAAATAGGGGAAAAAACACCTAGAGGGGGGTGAATAGGTGTAAACAATAAACACTCAAAAAATCATTGTGCGATAAAACCCAATGCGGAAAAATAAAAGAACACACAAGATTTTTACGTGGAAAAACTCCAAACCGGAGTAAAAAACCACGGGACCGATAACACGGCGAAATCCACTAGAATTAACACACGTACAAGGTGATATAACGTACTCACAGACGACTCAACCTTTTACCATACGCCCCTAGTCGATCTTCTCCGCTCGCTCCACGACGCTTCTCGAATCCACGATCCGCGCCCAACGCTGAATCCACAGCGTCCAACGTCGAGTCCACGACGTCCAACCGAATCCACGGTCTTCACCCAATGGTACGCTTCGAATCCACGAACGCACCTCGCTCCGAATCCACGAGAGCGATAGCACCTTGAATCCACAAGGCCACGCGAGTCCACGCGCCGATTTTGGGATAAATCGTTGTTTGTTTGGGTGGTGATGATCCGCCGAATACTTAGATCAAGAGTAGATCGGAAATACCATCTAAGTATTCATTAGTTTGATTCAACTCAAGATATGAGTATGAAAAACCTAGAATCAAACTAATCAATATAGATGAAGAACCATTAATAGATCTAATGATTTCCGTTCTTCTCTATATATGTGGATTTTTTCTTTTCGGCTAGGTTTTCTCAAATGGCCAAATGCGGATCTATTTTCCGATGCCCTAGAAATGAAAAGAAGGGCTATATATAGGTTAGAAACCCTAGGAAGAATATTCGGATCAAAAACAAACTTTTCTGGAAAGTTTTACCGACGGCGATCCGGATTGCAAAGCCACGATCCGGATTGCAGAAGCACAAAATGCGGTTTCCAGAAAATAGCCTGTTCGGGATCCGGATCATAATCCCCCGATCCGGATCGTTCATACATTTTCACAAAACACCCCATTCGGGATCCGGATTGCACAAGCTGTGATCCGGATTGCAGCAATGTATGAACGAACACCTTTCGGGATCCGGATTGAAAGCCACGATCCGGATCCTGAACATGTCCCATGTCCAGTTTTTGATGAATAAGCAATTAAAACCTCTTCCAAGTGTTTCTACACTATAAGAAGTATTCGGATCATCAAAATTATTTAGTTAAACGTACCTGATCCTTTTGAATTCTTCTTTCTTGAGATTGAGGTATATGATCCAAAGTTTCTTCATCTTCAATCTTCAAGACTTAATATATTCACGAAATACGCCAACTCAAATTCCGTAACACCTTTGA
>JAQOTM010000590.1:68606-139829 GCA_029168755.2 Tillandsia fasciculata | reverse complement strand
GGATCCCGAACGCAAGGATTTTTTCCCCAGCGTCGTGGCCGATCCGGATCAGCATTCGCGTCCGATCCGGAGCACGTCATAGGGTTCTATATAGAAACTTTCAGATTCGAGATTTCTTTAACCCTAATTTCTGTGTTTCAAAGCTTCTAGAGTATTTCCTCCTCTAGATTTCTTGCTTCCTGGTGCTGTCAAAACTCAAAGTTTCTTCGGAATTCAAAGTAAGTTTAACATGATCAAAACTCGGTTTTTCACAGTTTTTCTGTTTTTTCATCAAACGTGAGTTGAAGTTGGATTTTTTTCGTTTGTGAATGGTTTTTGATCAAATTTCTTTTGAAATAAGAACTCTGGATCAATTAGTTTTTACTTTTATGCTGGGATTTCACTTGATTAACGTATTTAGGCTTCGATTTCTAAAAATTCGGTTTTAGGGCATAAAAGAGGAATTTCTGTAAATCATGGATTTGATGTATTTTTAAAATTCTTTTTGGAAAACTAATTTGATTCTTGGCTTCTCTATATGATTATGATTGTCTAGGTACAATTGTTTTCAAAATTTTCAAATTGACAGTTTTTCATATGTTCTTGATTGGTTTGTCACAGGACACTTTCTTAAACTCAAAGCACTAGAATCAATGGCATTCTCATTGGTTGTTCTGCTACTAGTCACGATGGTACTCACTCGACCAACCAACAAATTGAAGCGCGCCAAGAAAGTTCAACGAAAAGGAGAAGTGGAAGTTATAAGTGACACTGAACTTGAAAAGAACCCTGATGAAGTACACTGGGATATGCTGACTGATGATGATGATGATGAGGTATTGCCTTCAAAATCTAACCGAAAGGGAAAGCACCAATGAATACTGAAATGTTCCTATGTCTACTCCAATTATCTCTTTCAAACGGAAACGACTTGCTAGACGTTATGGATTACGACGAGACACTAACTTGATGCACCAAATAGCTCCTGACTCTCCGCCACGTGTTGAAGAGGTAGTCGTTAATTCTGACCTCTTCGAGCTTGAACGACGTGAATGCATCGGAGAACGTCATGTCAACATTGAAGCCCTTCGCAATCATTCACCAGAATTTGGAAGATGATTGAACAAGCTCTCTTCTTCAAGTCTTGCCGTTTTCCTGAACTTCTCGGATATTGTTTGTATCGTGTGAGAACTTCTACACGAATGCGAGACATCTTCAGGAGACTGAAAATGGGTCTATGTATTTTTTTACAAAGGTCCTAGGAATGAAGCTTAAGATCACACCGCAGTTAATTGGTGAAGTTCTTGGAATGGAATCCGAGCACATCGGGGATTAACTTTTGAAAGGAAAAAGTTTGACAAAAGAACATTGTGGCAAACTGTGATCGACAAGATTTGTCTGGAAGGAACAATCAGCTGATGTAAGGGTGTAAGGTCCAAGTATCTACGACTGGAGTACCGATTTCTAAACTTCATCAACGTGCTCAACATTTTGCCTAACATGCAAACCAAGGTTGTGAGGTGGGAGCGACTCCTATTCCTATATCTCATAGGGAATCCCTCCTGAGAGGCTAATTGGATTAAACATGAATATTCCCTATATAATTTGGAATAGAATGTCAAGTGTACATTGTGCTCCTCATCCCCTTGATCGACTTCCGTTTCCTCTAATCATCATGAGGATCTTGCAAAATTCGGGTATTGAGTAAGCTCAACATCTATCAGCACAGTTGTGGTATGAAGATGAATCAACAATTGGGAAGTCACTTCACAAATTACCTCATGTAATGAAAGAAGCCTTCGGATGGCACCTCGCCTCACCGTCTCAACAAGAAACTGGAAATGATGATGAAGCATCTTAACTTCGATCTCCAATTGCAACAACGACTATCTATCAAACAGGAACAAATTTTGAAGAACAACAAAGGATTGCCAATGAGCTTGAACTATCGACAGCAGCTCACATTACCATCACAAAGAAGATAAATTCAATGGACAAGCGGATGCAAAAGATACTGTCAACATGGGTTGCACTAGCTTCTGACGATTCAGATTCTGACGACTGACATTTTTGACTCTTTTCTTTTTCTTCTTTCTGTGCAGGATATTTCTTTTTTGATTTGTTTAGTTTTAGTTCTCAGTTTGTGCATACTTTTAGAACTATATTTTTGTTTACTCTCCTTACATATTGTAGCTCATGCTACGTTTTGGCTTTGTTTTGTGACAAAAAGGGGGAGAGAGTTAGCGAAAACAATGAACAATGAGAATGAACTTTGAACAATGATTGTGAATATCGATGATATCAAGGTAAGTATGAATCTCAACTCAACTTTGGTTTTCTTTTGTGATTTGTGACATGCTTCTATACTAACTATTCGACTAACTATTTGGGCATGTAATATGACTAACAAGTTGATGTTGGACTAACATACTTTGACATTTGGTTTTCAACTGCTTAGAAGATATGTTGGTTTTAACTATGTTTCTTTCACATATCTGATTCTTTTAAATGTCATGATGAGATCAAACTCTATCTCTGTATTTGGTTTTTCTATGTCCAATTCTTGAGGTATCTAACGATTTGTTTGTCAAGAATGTTTTCTGTGTGCAGAGGTTACAGATGTCTAAGTCTAGAGTCTGTTCTTAGGAGTTTATCTCATGTTTTTAATTTCTGGAACTCTTTTGTAAATTTTTGTTGTATGGTGATAGCAACAAAAATATCTTTTTGAATTTTCTTTGTGGATCTTGTGTTTTGTCACGAAACCGCCAAAGGGGGAGATTGTTACGGAATTTGAGTTGGCGTATTTCGTGATTGTATTAAGTCTTGAAGATTGAAGATGAAGAAACTTCGGATCGTATACCTCAATCTCAAGAAAGAAGAATTCAAAAGGATCAGGTACGTTTAACTAAATAATTTTGATGATCCGAATACTTCTTATAGTGTAGAAACACCTGGAAGAGGTTTTAATGCTTATTCATCAAAAACTGGACATGGGACATGTTCAGGATCCGGATCGTGGACTTTCAATCCGGATCCCGAAAGGTGTTCGTTCATACATTGCTGCAATCCGGATCACAGCTTGTACAATCCGGATCCCGAATGGGATGTTTTGTGAAAATGTATGAACGATCCGGATCGTGATTATGATCCGGATCCCGAACAGGTGATTTTCTGGAAACTGCATTCTGTGCGTCTGCGATCCGGATCGTGGCTTATACAATCCGGATCGCCGTCGGTAAAACTTTCCAGAAAAGTTTGTTTTTGATCCGAATATTCTTCCTAGGGTTTCTAACCTATAAATAACCCTATGGTCATTTTCTAGGGATCCAATAGAGCCGTCATTTTCACATATCATTTTATACGGCCTTAGATCCACATATAGAGAAGAAAGGAAATCAATAGAAATGATTCTATGTTTCTTCATCTATATTGATTAGTTTGATTCTAGGTTTTCATACTCACATCTTGAGTTGAATCAAACTAATGAATACTTAGATGGTATTTCCGATCTACTCTTGATCTAAGTATTCGGCGGATCATCACCACCCAAACAAACAACGATTTACCCCAAATCGGCGCGTGGACTCGCGTGGCCTTGTGGATTCAAGGTGTTATCGCTTTCGTGGATTCGGAGCGAGGTGCGTTCGTGGATTCGAAGCGTACCATTGGGTGAAGACCGTGGATTCGGTTGGACGTCGTGGACTCGACGTTGGACGCTGTGGATTCAGCGTTGGGCGCGGATCGTGGATTCGAGAAGCGTCGTGGAGCGAGCGGGAAGATCGACTAGGGGCGTATGGTAAAAGGTTGAGTCGTCTGTGAGTACGTTATATCACCTTGTACGTGTGTTAACTCTAGTGGATTTCGCCGTGTTATCGGTCCCGTGGTTTTTTACTCCGGTTTGGAGTTTTCCACGTAAAAATCTTGTGTGTTCTTTTATTTTTCCGCATTGGGTTTTATCGCACAATGATTTTTGAGTGTTTATTGTTTACACCTATTCACCCCCCTCTAGGTGTTTTTTCCCCTATTAGATCCTTATTAACCTAAACCCAACAAAGCTGCGATCTGATCCTCGTCAAGTAGGGGTCCTCACTCTGAGTGTCCCAATCCTATCCAACAGAGTGGGCTGCAAGACCATAGACAAGAGTCTAGCAGAGACCCCAGGGGACACTACCTCTATCTGTAGACGCCTCATCTGCTCGACAAGTGGCGCCTGCTGCGAGATCAATAAGCTCAGACTCGTCCTCCTGCTCAAAGCATCTGCCACAACATTGGCCTTGCCGGGGTGATAAAGGATACTCAGATCATAATCCTTTAAAAGCTCCAACCACCGGCGTTGCCTCAAATTCAGCTCCTTTTGAGTAAACAGATACTTCAAGCTCTTGTGATCAGTATAAATCTCACAGTGCTCCCCATACAAGATAATGCCGCCACAGCTTCAGAGCAAACACCACCGCTGCAAGCTCTAAATCATGAGTAGGGTAATTTTTCTCATAGTCCTTTAATTGCCGTGAAGCATAGGCAATTACCCTACCATGCTGCATCAACACACACCCCAGACCACTATGTGAGGCATCACTGTAAATCACAAATCCTTCGCCCATAACGGGAGGGCAAGGATTGGAGCGGTCATCAATCTCTGCTTCAGCTCCTCAAAACAGCTCTGGCAAGTCTCGCTCCAAACAAACTTAACCCCCTTTCTGGTCAGACTGGTGAGGGGAGAGAAAGCTTCGCAAAGCCTTCCACAAAACGCCGGTAGTAGCCCGCCAATCCAAGAAAGCTCCGCACCTCAGTGATAGTCGTCGGCCTCGGCCAATCTCGAATAGCATCCACCTTGGCCGGATCCACCGCCACTCCAGCAGCTGAAACAACATGACCCAGAAAAGCAACCTCCCGGAGCCAAAACTCACACTTTTTGAACTTAGCATACAGCTTCTTCTCTCGCAGAAGCTGTAGCACGGTCCTCAAGTGCTCCTCGTGCTCCAAATCACTCCGGGAGTAGATCAAAATATCATCTATAAACACCACCACAAACCGGTCCAAAAACGGCTGAAACATCCTGTTCATCAAATCCATGAATGCGGCAGGGGCATTAGTCAACCCAAAAGGCATCACTGTAAACTCATAATGCCCGTACCGCGATCTGAAAGCCGTCTTGGAGATGTCCTCGGCCCTCACCCTCAGCTGGTGGTAACCGGACTGCAGATCAATCTTCGAGAACACCGATGCTCCCTGCAACTGATCAAACAAATCATCAATCCGGGGGAGGGGATACTTGTTCCGGATGGTCACTTTATTTAATTCCCTATAATCCACACACAAGCGAAGTGACCCATCCTTCTTCTTCACAAACAACACAGGCGCTCCCCACGGAGAAACACTGGGTCTGATGAAGCCCCATCCAAAAGATCCTGAAGCTGGGCCTTCAACTCCCTCAACTCAGCTGGCGCCATCCTATAGGGTGCCTTTGAGATTGGTGCAGTCCCAGGAACCACATCAATCACAAACTCAATCTCCCTCTCCGGCGGCATCGTCGTCAGCTCAGGGGGAAACACATCTGGGAACTCGCGGACAATAGGGATATCCTCGAGTCCCAGTGCCGCCGTAGGCACCTCCACCACAGTGGCCAAAAAGGCAGTACAACCCCTGCTCATCATCCTCCTAGCTCTCGCCGAGGAAATGGTCGCTGCAAACAGCGTGCTCTGGCAGCCTCTGAAGATGAACTCCTCCTGTCCTGGCTCACGAAGAGTCACCGTCCTCTCTCTGCAGTCGATAGTGGCGGAATACCGGGATAGCCAATCCATCCCTAGCACCAAGTCAAAATCCTGGAGCTGCTGCAAGACAAGCAAGTCTGCAGGCAAAATCCAAGGCCCCAACTGCACCGGGCATGCCAAACAACGCTCCTCGACATGCAAAACGTGATCAGGAATCCGCACCTCTAATGCATATGACAAGGACTCTACCTCTAGACCATGCAGGGATGCAAATGCTCGACTAATGAAAGAATGAGATGCTCCAGTGTCGAATAAAGTGCGAGCCCGAATACCAAAGAGTAGAGTAATACCTGCCACCACCTGGTCTGCCGCTGAAGAATCTGCTAACTGGGCGGCATACACCCGCCCGCTCGGTGCTGGAGGTCGAGAATCTGTAGGATGAGAGGTGGACGGCCTGCTCGCTGGAGCATAAGGCCGCTGAGCTGGTGGCTGCTGCTGCTGAGGGGAATATGGAGCCGACGCCGAAGAAGGTGCCGAGGAAGTAGAAAGGGGGCAGGTAGCTCGCACATGCCCCGGCTGTCCACAACGGAAGCATCGACCCCATCTCTGGTCACAAGTGATGGCGGCATGCTGACCTCCGCAGAAGATACATCGATCAGAAGATCGGGGCTGTCTCGGCTGCTGCTGCTGCCTCGAGGACTGCTGCTGAGATCTCTGCTGCCTCTGCTGCGATCTCTGCTGCTGGTGCTGCTGCTGATGCTGCTGCGGTCTCTGGGGTCCACCAGGCCCTCTCCTATCAGATCGCCCACGGCCGTAAGACTGGGACTGCGGCGGCCGTGGCGGTCTCCATGAGCTGGCCTGTCCCCCGTCCTCCGGGGCTGGTCGCTTCCTGTCGGAACTCTGCGCGACCGCGGCCCTCCGTCTGGCCACCTCCTGATCACCTCTCTCCACCCACTGTGCGTGCTCTGCGGCTGCCTCCAGGGTCTGAAATCTCTGAGCATGCACAAGTGTGAAAATCTCTGGGCGAAGGCCTGCCTCAAACATCTCTACCTGGTGCGGACCGTCACGGGCGACGAAAGGCACACAGTTCAGCAACTCCATGAACTCCTGGAAATAGGCATGGGCCGATCGATCGCCCTGCTGCAGATTCTTCAAGTCGTCCTCCAACTTCTTCTTCACACTGGTAGAGAAATAGGTGTCCAACACCATCCGCTTGAACTCCTCCCAAGGCAACTGCCGAGTGATCCGGAACTCCAGTGGCTCTACTCGCTGCCACCAAAAATCTGCATCTCCGTCCAAACAGTGCACCGCCATGTGCACTCGATACTTCGGGTCGATGAAGAAGTCCCGAAAAAGCTTCTCCATCGCAGAAAGCCATCTCCCAACATCCCGGGGCTGAGCATCCCGCCCCGAGAATCTAGGTGGTCCCCGCTTAACAAACTGGGAGAGTTTGTCAGCAAAATCCTGCTCCTCCTCCGCAGTCAAAGGCTGAATAGCTCCAGGAGCCCCGCTACTCGAAGATGGCGCTGACGGCACAAAAGGTGCAACAAGGGGCACAGGAGCCTCAGGAACAGCTGGGGGTGGTGCCTCCCTCTGAGCAAGCAGCTGCTCAATCCTCTGCTCCTGGCGGCGCTGACCCTCCGCCAACTGGGCCACCAAGGCCCTCAACTCAGTAAGCTCGGGGGGTGTAGGCTGCTCTGGCTCAACAGGGGGCGAAGGGACACCCCGAGTGGGAATCCGACGTCGAGGAGGCATCCTGCCACAAGAAACCAAACATCAGCAACAAAACCCCACACGACCCAATCTGGCGAAAGTCAAAGACATCCCCCTATTTCTGTAACCTTATGTTGTCTGCAGCCAACATAATGGTTCAACAGAAATAGACTATGTCGATCCCTCTTCACTCACAGGAAGAGTTAACTATAAAAATCACCGACTTTCGCAAACTGTCACGCCACTCACGCCCTATCATCCTAGGGTCTGTCCAAAAGCCTAGGGTTTCCTAAGTCCCAACTGACCTATCCCTAAGCTCTGATACCAACTTAATCTGTCACGCCCCGGGTGTAAACCAGAACCCGGGCCCGTCACAGATCCGCCGTGCATGCGGTATTTCCCACATACACGAAGCGTCGGTAACCTGCTCAGATAAGAAATAATAATAAAAGAGCATAATAATCAGAGCTAACTAAAACTACTGTATCTCAGACAGAAGCTGGAAGTAAAAAGTACAACAGTAAAATAAAATACAGATGTCTCTCCCACCGCTACTACAATATATACAGCTGGCAGAAGCCAGACCCAAAAGAAAGTAACTAAATACTGTCTGAGAAGTCCAGGTACCCAAAACTCTCCAGCTACAGTCCGCGGGTGGCTCTCTATCTAGTCCGCGATCCGCTTGCCTCGATCAGTTGCTGACGGCCCAGCAACTCCCACAGAGGACTCTGCAAAACAAGGGAGAGAGAGAAACAAGCAAAACAATGGGGGTAAGTACTACTATAAACAGTAGCCTCCCCTAGTGGGTAAAGCCTCAGCTCAGATATGCCCACCAGGTGATCAGAGGCAAAAAGGAAAGGATAAAAAGGGGAGTGTAATATGAGCAACTGATGAAATGCTACCCCTAATATGCCTCTACATGCTAAACCAATCAGGATGACAAAGTATGCATCAGTATCAGAAGCCTGTCTAAATGACCCAATCTGACCGCCAGTGGACACTGGCACTGCCTGCTCTGCCGCCTCGGGTATGCCAGCCTACGCATAACACCGAAGCAAAGGAGTCCCCAGGACTCAAAGTCTGTCAACCGCGCACTCCGGAGTCGCACTCGTGGGGAGCGACCCACACGAGAAAAGTAAGTAACCACAAGTAACTGTCTCTAGCAGGACTGGATCGAGACTCAAAGAAGTGGGAAAAACCCTCCACTAAAGCAAGCCCGATCCCCCAAGTACCCAATCTGATGCAATAGATGACCCGGTCAACCACCCAAGATCCGTGGTCGCCGCAACACCCTGTCAAAAGCCCACACTGTCCCAAATCCCCAATACCTGACTACACTGTCCGATACCCGCTCGAACCCGAGCAACTATGCCTCAAGTCTACCAGGATAGAAGAAGGAGAATTAGATGCATGGTTTCTCCTAAGTCAAGTCCCAAAAATAGTGTAGCAGTAAAAGATGACATTATTATGTGACCCGTTTAATCATGCAGTGTTCCAACGTTTGTCCAATTTCCCAGGATAAGCAATATAGAGTGACCTGAGCTAGAGTGACAGTCTTATAAGAGAAATTATTAGTTTTACAGTCCACAATTACTATTTTATCTTCAGATATACCGTTCAGATTTGATAAGTGGTTAAAACAGGTGATCATTCTAACAATAGGATCTGATTAATAAGAGTTAATTCCCTAAGCATGTAAGTCTACCCATCTTATATTTAGCATCTTCAATTTAGGGGCACTCTAACATTCCTAGTGGCATACCAAAGAGAGGAGTACAACAACCACCCACCTGATCAGTCGAGCTGTCACAAGTCCTACAACTGATAATACCAAAGATGGCGGCTACACAGAGTCCAAACGGTCCCGCGCAGTCCACACTGCTCCTGGGTACAAAAACCGAGCTGTCACAATCCATATATATCCCCAGAACTGCCAAATTTAACAAACAATAACTCTGCTGCGAAGATGAACAAAAATCACCTGCTCACAGTCCTCAGAAAAATCCAAATAAAATATCCCCGCGATCTACGCGTCGATAGCTTCGAAACGACTACCTGCACATCCAAATCCGAGTTTTCTACGCTGAGATATAAATCCGGCAAGAAAATAACCTCTAACCCTACTGTAGAAATTTCCCCAGATCAACATCCGGAAAGAGAGGAGATTCTCACCTTCGAGGCAATCTCCTAAAGTCCTGAGAAAAATACAGCAGATTCCTCGCGAAGAGTAGATGAATTTAGGCTCTTGAATCACCCTGATCCGATGTCTGTACGCGAAGTTATGGCCAAAACACCGTGTCGCTGTCCAAAAATCCGCAAAGAAAGAGGGGCAACAGAACACTCAAATACCTCCAAAATCCGAAATTAATTTGGGAAAACTTTGAATATCAAAATCAAAGTCCTACCTGTCGTGAGTCCAACGGCGCAAAAATCGTCGAAATCGGGTGTCGGATAAAACCAGGAAAGTCTACGCACCGAGAAGACGCAAAACGGGTCGAAGATGAACTAAGCGCGCCGCGACGGAAAACGGCCAACCTCGAGAACCGTGCACCACCACAACTCCGGGAAGGTACTGTTGGAAAGGTCTCTGGCAGGGGAAGAATTCTTCTTAAGGCCTCACTGTGAAAATCCCTAAGGAAAAGGGTGAAAAATGGGTTTAATCTCAGTAAAATAGCCTAAATAGGCTTAACGGGTTTCCCGGATCCAACCCGTTAACCCGGCTGATCCGGCGCGGCCCGGGTCGGACCAAATGCCGTCCAACCCGCCTGGGCGCCCGCCACGTACCCCCAGAACACGGTACAGCCGTGCGGGGCCCCAGAGCGCGCGCCGCGTGCCTTCCGCTACAGCGGCGGGGCGACGCGGGTGGCGACGCGTGGCGCGACGCCACGCGTCGGCCGCTCCGCCGCCCCGCTCACCGCTGAAGAGCCCAGTGGGCCGGGAGCGCGTAGACCCGCCAATACCGCTGCGCCACGTGTCCTGCACCCGGTCCACGCGCCGCTCCGCACTTTTCCCTGGACCGAGCCGCGCGCACCCGCCAATCTGCATGCGCCACGTGGCCCGCCCCGCGGTCTATGCACCAGCGCGCTTCCTCCGTGGACCAGGCGGTGTGGGCCGACCAATCCCGAGCCGCCACGTGGCACTAGCCGGTCCACGGTCACCCCCCATGCACCCGTTTTCCCCCGAAACTTCCGGTAGCCCGTTTTTGGTCATCCGGACTCCAAATTCGGCAAATAAATAGCCGTTTTCAAGTATTTTTCCGTGCTGAATCCAATTCTACCATCTGTTTGGCCAAAATCCTTCCCGAAATTTTGGCAAAGCACATCCGAAGGCCAACACAATAAAAGATACCACTCAGGTCCAACAGTAGCACCACTTTGATGCACCTTGGGCCAGATACACCAACAATAGGTGTTCTCAACTGTAACTTCAGACGGAAAACAGTACGGGGTTTACGGTCTCCACACTCTCTTTTTTTGCAGAGGAAAGTGGTGAGGTGGCCTCTTTATAAAGAGGAGGGGTTTAATTAGTAAAAGGGGTTAATTAAGGGATTTGATTAACTCATCAAACCCACCACCTTAATTAATCCCTCACCCCCAACTCCTCTCAGCCAACACCCCACCTCAACAGCACACTCAAATTAAGCCTTCACTTAATTAATTAAATGAATAAAATATTCCAAAAAGGGCCCCGATAACTCACTTTTTGGCTTCGGGCCTTCCGCCACAGTTCGGAACCTCCCGAACTCCGCTGTAATCTGAAAATACACATGCTCACAGCTTTTTCTCCTCAGAAAGCTCAACCGTGGAGTCGGTGTGCTCAATCCAAAAACCGGCTCCAAACTGCCAGTTCCGACTCACTTTTCAGCTCCGGGGTCTCCGCACGGGTCCGAAACCTCCCGAACCCCGCTGTAAATATAAAATACAGCTGCTCCAAGTGTTTTCCCAATTTTCTGCACACCACGGTGGAGTCGGTGCTTCCCAAACCAATCCTCTAACGGCGAACACTGCCCGGAAAACCCCGAATCAACATGGGGCTTCCGCGTTGATCCAAATCAACCCGACCACAACAGTAAACAAAACTGGGACACCTCCCAGGCAAAACTCTCCTTCCCACGCCATCCCGCGGGGTCGGTGCGCTATCCGAAGCTCCGGTACATTACACTCTCCCCTCCTTAAAAAGGGTTTCGTCCTCGAAACCCAACTAAATCCATACTTAGGAGGGTACCTCATCGATGACAAAAAGGGATAGGAGATCCACATCTCAACCTCAGGCTTTCAGGCGGTCACTCTCACTCATCCAGATGACTCCACTGAACCTTCCCTCAAGGTAAAATCTGGAAGCACAACCCTTTTGCCTCACTCAAGGTATCACTCAGATCCTCGCCCCTCTCCAAGGAAACGAAATCCAAACAAGCGAGTGATCAAAACCATATATTCCTCAGAATAAATGGTAATCTTCCGCTGTCCACACAGCCACCCACTGCCCAAACTCAGTGAAAAACTCTCGTATCCATCAATGGGAAAGAAACCAACACCAGGAACATTCCCTAACCCCTAACTCCCGATTTTGAAAACCAGCCGGCAACGGCGAAAAGTTCGAAAATCCCGAATGGCGAGTGCCTTCACCCCAATCAAACAAGAACAGGCTCCGGCACCTTTTCCATTTCTGGAGTAGCCGTCCGAAATCGCCGATCAGTTCGTTAAGCCTCGGCATGAACAGAAAAAGGGAGAGGGCATTGGAGTCGTCCCTGGCACAGCTAACACTCCACAATACAAGGTTCCAACAGTGGCATCCATTGAACAGTTATCTCACTCAAAGCTTGCACTACTTGCTAAACAAGGCGAATCTGACCATAAGGTCTTCGCCGGGATAGCAGTGAGGTATCAAACGCACGTCTTGCAACTCTCTCTGCTGACGTTTCCTCAAACCAACTCTTCCTCAGCTTTATCTCCGTCGCTAAAAGGCCATGGGCAAAATCTCCCGAGGTCAGAAAGCAGACACTCTCAACATGGATTACAACTTCTTCCCTCATAGAAGTTGTAGCACTATCCTCACGTGCCCCACACGCTCCACGTCGCTTCGGAGATAATACAAGTATCCACGACGGGTTATACCACCAACCCGTCCAAACACAGCCGGGGACAGTACAGTTCTTAAGTCGGTAGGGCAATAGTCAATCTACTTGACCTAGCTAACAGCTTAAATTGCCCATACAGGTTCCTGAACACTATCCCGGCACAGCCCTCGGCTGTACGGTTCCACAATGTTGTCAAACACTCGAAGGCATCTGCCCAAGCACCATCCGAATCTGACCGTGTTCGAACCTTCCAAGAACTCTCACCGTTGTGTACCCACAACGTGGCATCACTGCCGTGCAACGACGGCGTGGCATCACCACCGTGCATCAACGGTGTGGCAGCACGGCCTCAGAACCTCGCGGTCCAACACCCACGACGTGGCTCTGGGTCGCTCCGACCCGATCGAAGCATCAGGTCCCGCAACCGCGCTATCACCTCACTGCCTCAAAAACGAACTCCTGCCGACCCGGCTCACCAAGGGTCACAGTTCTCTTTCAACAATCGAAGGCCGCATAACTGAGTCAACCAATCCAAACCCAGTACTATAACAAGATCCCGGAGCTGGCTAAGGGCCAAAGATCCTCAGGCAAAAACCTGGGCCCTAACTGCGCTGGGCAGGACCAACAACACTCATCTAGGTGCAATCACGTGATCGGGTAACAGAACCTCACGAGCACCAACAAGCGGTCCAATCTCTAGCCCATGCAACAAAGCAAAAGCTCCAGTAACAATAAAAACTCAAGTGCGAGTAGGGGAGATAAGGCCAAACCTGCCACCACGTGGCTAATTGCCTCAGAGTCCTCGACCTGAGCGGCACAAACTTGCCTGCTCGGAGGAGGTCGCCTGTCTGACTGCTGCGATGGAGTGGCACTCTCACTCAACATATAACACCCGAACTCAAAGACTACCTCGTAGGGTCCAGTCGAGCGGGCGGATGTCGTCTAGGAACGCACCTGCCCACTACCTCGCATCCACAAGAGGACGGGATTTACGTGGGGCGTCCTAAGCTGACTATCTCAAGCGAACTCTAGTGTAATAACTAGTCGCGCCATCGCAGCCTTGTCAGGCTCGGTGTCATCATCGCACCCGGGCATAGCCCGAAAGGAGCGATCCCTCCGAACTCAAGTATCACACAACTGGTATCAAAATACCAGGCTCAACAGGCCACAATCCCCTGAAAGAAGGTACACCACAGCTGGGACCGTCTTCAATCCAGGCGTCTCCCAAAACGACGCCCCACTCAAAGACGAGAAGAACCGGCTGAGGCCGCATAGGTCCGAGAATCCCGTTAGGCCGGTGCCTAGAATCCCAATCAAACAAGAACAGACTCTAGACTCAGCCTATCGAAGTTCTCGATCCTTTACCATTCAGGAATTCGGCCCTTCTCGGTTAAAGTGGGAAACCGCCTTAACAAACGCCCCAGGAGGTCCTCCTGGCGCCGCAAGGCCTCGGACATCTGGGCTACCTGGGCCCGTAGCTCCTGGATCTCGCCCTGTCCTGCCTCCTGGTGCTCGGGCTCCACATCTGACACGGAGTGCGCCTCCACTCCGCGCGACGGTATGGAGGCCCCGCAAGCAACCACCAACAAGCAAAAGATGTCAGAGAGTAAAAACCTCTCGACCAAAGCAAGCGAGAGTCTAAAACATGTCATCCCTTCTAAAGGATTACGATGTCAGCAACCAACATAACCACTTTAAAGAACAGACATGTTGGAAAAAATACTCGCCCCAATCCCTTGGGGAAGTTACAACTTCAACCAAGACTCTCGCTAAAGTCACGTCTCTCACGACAGTCCTACTACTGTCCAACCAAAAGCCTAGGGTCTCTAAGTCCTCAACGACCTATTTTCCTAGGCTCTGATACCACCTAATCTGTCACGCCCCGGGGTCGAACTGCGACCCGGGCTCGCCAACAAATCCGCCGTCTGTACGGAAACTGCCGTACAGACGAAGCGTCTAACCTGCAAATAAGATCTACAGCTATACAAGTATCAGAGCTGAAAGGAAGCTATACAGAAAAAGAAGAGACTGAACCACAAAAACAGTAGCGATAAAAGTCCAAGTACATCGGTCCACTAACTCTCAAATCATAAAGACGAGAACTCTAACAGGTACAAAAGTGGAAACTAAAAGGTATAGGTGACTCTATCACTGACTCCACAGACCCGGGTAGGAACTAGCCGGCCACGCCCTTACCTCGGTCTGAAGACTCCACACGAGTCGATCCTGGAACGGTCGCCTCAGGAAACCTGTCATCACAGCGGGTGTGAGATCTACTGCCACAGGCAGATCTCAGTGGGTACCGACGCCAAAACCCGTGGTATGCCCACTAAGTCTGCTGGAGACAGAAACAGATAGATAGATAGATAGATATGCCGGAAATGAATCTACCACTATATGTTTTAATGCAATGCAGGGAAAGTTCTCAATCTCTCTCACGGGAGGCCTGGAAATCCTGAACGGCTGTCACCTATAACCTTATCAAACAAGAACAGGCTATAGGCATAGCCGCCCATAGTTTCCGCTCCCGCACTGGAAATGCTGAACTCTCACATGACATTAAAAGTCATCTCCATTTCATTCAATTAACTACCTGGTAACTCAGCCAGGGCAAATACCCACCTGGTGACTCGGCCAGGGGCATTCACTCATCTGGTAACTCAGCCAGTGATATTTATCCATCTGGTAGCTCGGCCAGCGTTATTTACTCATCTGGTAACTCAGCCAGTAGTATTTATCCATCTGGTAGCTCGGCCAGTGTTATTTACTCGTCTGGTAACTCAGCCAGTGGTATTCATCCATCTGGTAACTCAGCCAGTGGTATTTACTCATCTGGTAGCTCGGCCAGTGTTATTTACTCATCTGGTAACTCAACCAGTGGTATTCATCCATCTGGTAACTCAGCCAGGGGTATTTACTCTTCTGGTAGCTCGGCCAGTGTTATTTACTCATCTGGTAACTCAACCAGTGGTATTCATCCATCTGGTAACTCAGCCAGTGGTATTTACTCTTCTGGTAACTCAGCCAGTGATATTCGTCCATCTGGTGACTCGGCCAGTGCTATTCATACCTATCTGGTGACTCGGCCAGTGGTATCTGTCCATCTGGTAACTCAGCCAGTGGTATCCGCTCATCTGGTAACTCAGCCAGGGATTTATACCCATCTGGTAACTCGGCCAGTGGTATCTGCCCATCTGGTAACTCAGCCAGTGGTATCCGCTCATCTGGTAACTCAGCCAGTGATTCATACACATCTGGTGACTCGGCCAGTGGTATCTATCCATCTGGTAACTCAGCCAGTGGTGTCTGCTCATCTGGTAGCTCGGCCAGTGATTTATACCCATCTGGTGACTCGGCCAGTGGTATCTACCCATCTGGTAACTCAGCCAGTGGTATCTGCTCATCTGGTAGCTCAGTCAGTGATTTATACCCATCTGGTGACTCGGCCAGTGGTATCTACCCATCTGGTAACTCAGCCAGTGGTATCCGCTCATCTGGCAACTCAGCCAGTGATTCATACACATCTGGTGACTCGGCCAGTGGTATCTATCCATCTGGTAACTCAGCCAGTGGTGTCCGCTCATCTGGTAGCTCGGCCAGTGATTTATACCCATCTGGTGACTCGGCCAGTGGTATCTACCCATCTGGTAACTCAGCCAGTGGTATCTGCTCATCTGGTAGCTCAGTCAGTGATTTATACCCATCTGGTGACTCGGCCAGTGGTATCTACCCATCTGGTAACTCAGCCAGTGGTATCCGCTCATCTGGCAACTCAGCCAGTGATTCATACCCATCTGGTGACTCGGCCAGTGGTATCTATCCATCTGGTAACTCAGCCAGTGATTCATACCCATCTGGTGACTCGGCCAGTGATATCTATTCATCTGGTAACTCAGCCAGTGGTATATACACTCAACATATCATGGCTGTCCAACAGTCAGTGGACCGAGGTATAATGTAAAAAGGGGTTACAATACCTTGCATTCGGAAGTATTATGAGCATACCATACTTCCGGAAGAAAACCAACCCACCTGTGAAGAATCTACAAAACTGCGCGCCAAACGGAGGTCCCGATGCGATCCCACAGCTCCATGCGGCAAATACGCGCCACCGGCCGCGTAGAAGCTAACACCATGCCACAACTGTGAGAGGAGGAGGTAAATCGGGATCAGAAAACCTGCGGTCAAAACCGCGCAAACAAAGGCGAAGGAAAAACCATCCGGCGACGAGAAACGCCGCGCGTTGCGCGGAAAAACCATCGCGCACACGCCGCGGCGCGTCGCCGAGTCGCAGCCTGCGCGGACCAGGCGGCGCAGCTGCACGGCTCAAAACCCAGCCCTGCGGCACAAGGGCTGCCCGCGCGGGGCCCCTGCGGGCCCAAGCGCGCGGTCCGCATACCCGCACGGCCCGCGGCCGCCCGCGCGGGGCCCCTGCGGTGCCGCGCGCCCGTGCGCGCGGCCCGAAGGCCCGCGCGGGGTCCCTGCGGTGCCGCGCGACCAAGTGCGCGGCCCGCAGGCCCGCGCGGCCCGCGGCCGCCCGCGCGGGGCCCCTGCGGTGCCGCGCGCCCATGTGCGCGGCCCCCTGGGGTGCCGCGCGCCCATGCGCGCGGCCCGCAGGCCCGCGCGGGGCCCCTGCGGTGCCGCGCGCCCAAGCGCGCGGCCCGCAGGCCCGCGCGGCCTGGGGCCGCCCGCGCGGGGCCCCCGCGGTGCCGCGCGCCCATGCGCGCGGCCCGCGGCCGCTCGCGCGGGGCCCCTGCGGTGCCGCGCGCCCAAGCGCGCGGCCCGCAGGCCCGCGCGGCCCGCGGCCGCCCGCGCGGGGGCCGTGCGGTGCCGCGCGCCCATGCGCGCGGCCGCAGGCCCGCGCGGCCCGCGGCCGCTCGCGCGGGGCCCCTGCGGTGCCGCGCGCCCAAGCGCGCGGCCCGCAGGCCCTGCGCGCGGCCTGCGGTGCCGCGCGGCCCCCAAGGGCACCCGCGCGGCCCGCCCGCAGTGCCGCGCGCCCTGCGCGCGGCCTGCTGTGCCGCGCGCCCTGCGCACCGCCTGCGGTGCCGCGCGGCCCCCAAGGGCACCCGCGCGGCCCGCCCGCAGTGCCGCGCGCCCTGCGCGCGGCCTGCGGTGCCGCGCGGCCCCTAGGGCACCCGCGCGGCCCGCCCGCAGTGCCGCGCGCCCTGCGCGCGGCCTGCGGTGCCGCGCGGCCCGCCCGCAGTGCCGCGCGGCCTGCAGGGCCGCCCAGCGCAGGGGCCGCCCGCGCGGCACCCCTGCAGTGCCGCGCGCCACGCGCGCGGCCTGCAGGGCTGCCCCGACGCAGGGGCCGCCCGAGCGGCACCCTGCAGTGCCGCGCGCCACGCGCGCGGCCCAGGGGCGCTGCCGCCGGCGGCCCGGCGCCCTGCTGCACAGCAGCAGCAGCAGCAGCGGCAGCAGCAGCAGCAGCAGCAGCGGCAGCCTGCTGCGTGCGGCGCTCATGCGCGCCCGCGCAGCGACCGCCCCGCTCGCCCCCAAAAAATAAAATAAATTAAATAAATACCTCGACGAAGTCCGCCTCGCGCGCTTCGCCCGGCTCCACGCCTTCGCTCGGAGAAGAAAACGCCCAAGAAAAAGCCTCCTTCTTCTCTTCTTCTCTTCCTTCTCCCTTCTCTCTTCTTCCTCAGCTCCAGAACAAGCTACAGGAGCTCTCTCTTTTTTTGGAGAGGAAAGTGGTGAGGTGGCCTCTTTATAAAGAGGAGGGGTTTAATTAGTAAAAGGGGTTAATTAAGGGATTTGATTAACTCATCAAACCCACCACCTTAATTAATCCCTCACCCCCAACTCCTCTCAGCCAACACCCCACCTCAACAGCACACTCAAATTAAGCCTTCACTTAATTAATTAAATGAATAAAATATTCCAAAAAGGGCCCCGATAACTCACTTTTTGGCTTCGGGCCTTCCGCCACAGTTCGGAACCTCCCGAACTCCGCTGTAATCTGAAAATACACATGCTCACAGCTTTTTCTCCTCAGAAAGCTCTACCGTGGAGTCGGTGTGCTCAATCCAAAAACCGGCTCCAAACTGCCAGTTCCGACTCACTTTTCAGCTCCGGGGTCTCCGCACGGGTCCGAAACCTCCCGAACCCCGCTGTAAATATAAAATACAGCTGCTCCAAGTGTTTTCCCAATTTTCTGCACACCACGGTGGAGTCGGTGCTTCCCAAACCAATCCTCCAACGGCGAACACTGCCCGGAAAACCCCGAATCAACATGGGGCTTCCGCGTTGATCCAAATCAACCCGACCACAACAGTAAACAAAACTGGGACACCTCCCAGGCAAAACTCTCCTTCCCACGCCATCCCGCGGGGTCGGTGCGCTATCCGAAGCTCCGGTACATTACACACTGCCTGGTGTGCCAACAGGTGAAGGCCGAGCACCAGCGCCCGGCAGGAAAATTGCAACCGTTACCGGTGCCCGAGTGGAAGTGGGATATGATCACCATGGATTTTGTGACCGGATTCCCGAGATCGCCACAGGGACACGATGCGATATGGGTGGTCGTGGACCGATTGACGAAATCGGCCCACTTTTTGCCCATACACACGACGTGGACTCGGGAACGACTGGCACAAACATATATCGATGAAATAGTAAGGTTGCACGGAGTACCGACATCCATCACGTCGGACAGAGACACACGTTTTGTGTCGAACTTTTGGCGAAGCCTGCAACAAGCGATGGGGACCAAGTTGCACTTCAGCACAGCTTTTCATCCGCAAACCGACGGGCAATCAGAGCGGGTGATACAGATCGTGGAGGACATGCTTCGAGCGTGCGTTCTGGACTTGGGCGAAGGGTGGGCACGGTGTTTGCCCCTGGTGGAATTTGCCTACAATAATAGTTACCAGGCCAGTATTCAGATGGCGCCGTACGAGGCACTGTACGGGCGCCGCTGTCGGTCTCCAATATGCTGGGACGACTTAGGTGAGCGAAAGTTTCTGGGCCCAGATTTGGTGGAGGAGACCGAAGCAAAGGTGCGATTAATTAAACAAAGGCTACTGACCGCCCAGAGCAGACAGAAGAGTTACGCGGACAACAGACGCCGAGACTTAGAGTTCATGGTGGGCGAGCATGTGCTGCTCCGGGTTTCACCCTCCAAGGGAAACCGACGTTTCGGCATAAAGGGAAAGCTAAGCCCGAGGTACGTGGGACCGTTCGAAATCCTGGAGCGCGTAGGACCGGTGGCGTACCGCTTAGCCCTGCCACCGAACCTCGAACGAGTCCACAACGTGTTCCATGTTTCAATGCTCCGGAAATACCTGGCAGACCCCTCTCATGCCTTGGATGCCTCCACCATCGAGTTGCGAGAGGATTTGAGCGTCGAGGAGACGCCGGTGCGGATTTTGGCAAGAGAGGACAAGAAGTTGCGCAACCGAACAATCCCCTATGTGAAGGTCCAGTGGAGCAACCACGAAGAGCGCGAGGCGACGTGGGAACTGGAATCGAAAATGAGGGAATGTTTTCCCGAGTTGTTTAGTGAGGTTTGAGTTTAAGTTTCGGGACGAAACTTTTTATAAAGTGTGAGTGGTGTAGTGACCCGACCCTTAGGGGTATTTTTGAACTCACATGTAATCGCTTAGGCCTTAAGCGAAATAAAATTATTTAATTTTCAAAAGTCGGCCGGGACAAGGTGTGTGTATTTTTCTGCGATAGAGCGCGAAAAACGATGACCGACGGTGCGATCGGATTCGAAATCCGATGTCGGGATCTCCCGGAACGGGATCCTTAGCGATGCGGTAATTAGTCACGCATCGGAAACCGTGCAAAATATCTTGCACCCGTTAGAGATAAGGTGGGTTATCTCGTAGGGGATAATTAATTAATTAATTAATCAATTATCCGGTGACGGAAATTTAAATCCTCCTACGTACGAATAAAAGGGGGGATTTTATCTCGCGGATTGGATAAGAGATAAAATCCAGATACTTAAATTTGGAAATTTATCTTTCCAAGATTATTTAATGAAGGGGATTAAATAATCGGTGACCGGGATTTGAAAATTGGAAATTTAAATAACCGATGATTTAAATCCAAGTGGGAATTTATCCCCCATGATTATTTAATGAAGGTGATTAAATAATCGGTGGTCAGGATTTAAAAGGGTGAAGATTTTATCTCGTAAGTCAGATATTTATTTGAGAAATAGAAACAGGATGTTTTGGGTTTTCCTAGTTACGCACGTGTAAGATAAAGCGGATATTAATTAAATAATTAAGTAATAGGGTTATCGGTAAGGACTAATTAATTAATAAATTAATTAATCCGAGTCCAAATATCCGAAAGGATTTTGACGGTGCGTATGCGTGAAATTGGATAAAAGGATAAATAGATATGAGATCTATTTATTCCCCCGTTTACCGAACGAAACCCTATTTTTAAAATACCGCCTCCTCAAACCCTCCTCTTTCGTGCGTACCGAAACCCCAACCGGTGAGGAAAAGGAAAGAAAAGAGAGAACGGAACCCTAACCGGAGGAAGGAGAAGGAAAAGAGAAGGAGCCGATCGCCCAAACGCCGACCCGAAGGCAAGAAACACGACCGGACACCTTCCCGACGATCTCCGGTTAGTAGAATATTTTTTTTAGTAATTTTTCCGGATTTTTCCTGTCGCCTTTTCGTCAATTTCTGGAGTTTCTCCGCCGTCCCCGTCGCCGTCGTCGTAATTGTGCTAGACGGACGGAACGGACGGCGGAGACGCGCGGTGCCGCTAGGGCATCGCGCGGGGAGGGGGAAAACAATCGCGGACGACCGGACGCCGCCGCAAGCGGCGACGGCGCCGCGCGGGTCGCACCCGCGCGGGCGCCGCGCGGACACCGCGCGGCCGCCGCGCGGGCGGCCCCGCGCGGGCGCCGCGCCGGCGCCGGCGCGGGCGCCGCGCGGGCGGCCCGCGCGGGCGCCCGCGCGGGCGCCGGCGCGGGCGCCGCGCGGGCGGCCCGCGCGGGCGCCCGCGCGGGCGCCGCGCGGGCGGACCCGCGCGGGCGCCGCGCGGGCGGACCCGTGCGGGCGCCGCGCGGGCGGCCCCGCGCGGGAGCCGCGCGGGCACCCGCGCGGGGTGCCGCACGGGCGGCCCGCGCGGGCGCCGCGCGGGCACCCGCGCGGGCGCCGCACGGGCGGCCGCACGGGCGCCGCGCGGGCCCGTGTCCGCACGGGCACCGCGCGGACGCCGCGCGGGGCACTATGCGGGCGCCGTCCGCGGAGCCACGCCGCGCGCGGCTCCGACGGACGGCGACGGCCGCTCAAGGCAAGGGTGTCCCGCCGGACAGCGGGACGGTGCCGGACTCTTCGTACATAATAGAGTGGGGTAGTTCTGTTGCAATATGTTAGTATGTATTCTGATCTTAGTATCCGTGCGGACTTTTTATAGGTCCAGGTGCGCAGCGGGAGAGTGCAGAGGGCTCGGGTGACCCGTCTTCTCTCCAACCAGGTGGGTAGGGTTGCTATAAGTGCAACAAGTGCAGTAAGTGCATTTATCGCCATTAAAGTACTCTTAAATTTACCTAACAAAGTAGATGGACAGTTTAACCTTTCGCTTAATGATGTTTTATCTAACAATTTAAGCGGCTGCGGTCGCGGTGCTCACTACACGCCAATCTTGGCAATCCGGTTTCGGATGCTGCACGTACACCGGCGGATCGGGCCACCGCATGGTGTACTTTTCCGGAAAAGTGGTCTTTTTGACCCGTGTGCCTCACAAAGGGGTGGGAGCCGTGAGGACCTCTTCACGGCAGCTATAGGGGCCGCACTAGCCCCGTGAAGAGGTTAAAAGCATCAAAAGGTGTTTGTGCACGAGGGGGGACTTTAGTCTCCCCGACAGGTACTCTGGGGTTGGTGCCCAGTTTAAAATATGCACAGGGGTTTAACGAAAGGTTACGGTGTACTCGGTGTTTTCGGTTCGTTTTTCCTTCCTTGGTATTATTAGACATCTACTTTGTTTGTCACTGACGTTACCCACTCCGTGACAGGTACTGCTACTAGGTGCGTCAGCCGGGTGACGGTGGGACTGCGTCGTGAGGACCGTAGTCGGACACTTGGTTATTATGATTATATCTCATTTCCTTTTTCGTATAAATACTTAATTTGCTTGTGGATGGCTTTAGTTGTGAACATGTATTAATTAGCTCTGTGGATGAGGTGTATTCTTATGTTTTAATACGTTTAGTGGCGTTCCTTTTATGCGGCATGTTTTCATGATAAATTAAAGGATTGCGAAAATGTTTTCTCAAAACGAAGTGCCGTGTGGGCACGGGTTTTGCAAACGCTGGGTTTTATCCTTTCCAAACACTGACGCCGCTTTATAAACTTGCTTTAATTGGTGATGAATGTCTACGGTATGGTTGTTGGTTGGTGATTAATGTGCGATGAATTGTATGTTGTAAATGAGACGCCGTGCATATACAAAGGAGACTCTGTCCGTGGACAGAGTGAATTTGTGTATGTGGCGGTCTGGCACGCACCGGGGTTGAGGTTTATATCACCTTATTAAGAAAAAAAAAAATAGACACGCAATTTTCCGCTTTAAATGACTCAAAAACCCCCGGGGGCGTGACAAAGGTAGGGCGAAAATATGAAGCAGGGTGGAAGAGTGGGATGCTTAGGCGTTGACACAAAAGTTCTAGCACGATGTTCTGAAACTCGAGTATTACCTGTTACATCGTGCTCTATGGGTCCGTCCCCTGGTGGGTCACCGTATAGACTCTCCCTGCTCCCGGTCATCGAGACAAAGGTGTAGATGCTACTACGGATGATGTCCCCGTGTTCAAGGGGCAGGTGAAACGTACGTGCCCCGGTTTACCGCATCGAAAACAGCGGTCTCGCTTCTGGGGACATTCGATCACTTGGTATATTCCATCGCAAGTGATGTCAGACTTGTCCTCCGGCCATTGTCTCCCGTCGGCGCAATTCTTGGTTCCTTGTTGCCATCTCAGGTATTTAGGTGGCCGGCTCCTCTTGGTATGCTCTTTTCTAAAATTTGGCCGAGTTCGCTGTCGCCCTTTCCCATTCGGTTTGCCGGATAGGGGCTTCCCCCGCTGCGACGGCGGACACTCTGGGAGCAGGTGTCACCACGGTCTCTCTCAAGGGGTCCCCAATAGCGGCTCCCAGCGTAGGTCCCAAAGTTGCTAGTGTTAGTGCCACTGAAGGCGTCGTCGGATGAACCGACGGTATCTCGGTCACCGTGGTCGGAGGAGGGGCGACCATGGCCTCGCTGTCCGCCACCGGTGGTCCCGTCACTGGTGCGGCTGGTCTGGGCAGAGAAGCCTGGGCGACGTCCACTGATGTAGTCGGCTGTTGCGTCAACTGCCGCATCCGTTCCATAAGGGTTGCTAACTGCCCGGCCATCTCTTGTAGTTGTTGTCGTAGAGGCTGACACTCTGCCGCTATTGGCACCGTACTTTCTGCTCCTGCGTTCTCCGCTGATGACCCATTTCGGGCCATTATTCGCTATATACAAAGAAACCACATTAACCCTAAGGTTCCTGGCCTAGCACTTGACCTACAAAAACACTAAGGTTACAACCCTTTATCCCCGCACACTCACGTTTTAGGGCACCTACGACCTGGTTATCTCATATCCAATTTTGGTGGTGGGATCATGCACTGCGGTTACTGGACACCGACTGTTGTGGTCAAAGCCATTTTTCTCTCTGATACCATAAAATCTGTCACGCCCCGGAGGTCTCAGGATAAGCGGAAAACGTGTATATATTTTTTTTTTGAATTAGATAATCAACAACCCCGCCTGCCGGTGCGTGCCAGACCCGCCACATATACAAATTCACCCTGCACACGGACAGAGTCTCCTTTGTATATGCACGGCGTCTCAACTACTTTTACATGAATCACATTACACGGCGTTGATCACACAGTCACCGAGAATAAGTACAACAAGTATCAACATTGAAAGAACCTAGGAGTTCGCAAACGGTGTCCACTCGACACCCAAGTCTTTAAAACATCTAACATTCACATGCAGGCGGCTACATTGTTTTGAAAGGATAAATCTCCAGGGTTTTCAAAGTGGTGCCCACACGACACCCTATTTTTGAAAAGCGTTTTCGAAATTCTTTTTCATCGTAAAACGGTCGCACAGTTAACACGAAACCTAACCATAACTAAACATTTTAAAAACACATGTCCACATATCCAGCATGATCCACATAACCACACAAAATAGCATAATGAGGAAAGAGAGAGATAACCAAACTAAAAGTCTCAACAAAGGGCCTCATTCGGCCACACTAAATCTGCGGCACCTCACCACCGTCCCGATGTACACACCTATTAGGACCTGTCACGGAGTGGGTGAAGTCAGTGACAAATAAAGTAGATGCTTTAACAATATTAAACAAGAGTTTAGAAGGAAATACACTGCACCGGAACCTTCGCTATCCAACGTCCTGAAATTAACTTACTCATGTTCTTTATTTAATTTCACACCGTTTCGTCAGGGTAGGTCGACGACCTCCCCACGGAACATTTGAAGCTCTAACCCCTTCACGATGCGTGGGCGACACGTTTAGCCATCGTGAAGTGGTCCCCAATCATCACACGTGGGGTACACGGGTCCTTCTGACCACTTCTCCGGAAAAGTACACCATTGCGGGGGCCTATTCCGCCAGTGTACGTGCAGCATTCAAAACAGGGATGCCGAAATCGGCGTAGATTAATTTTTACAAAAATATGCGAAGGATTAGCATCTGTCATCTACTTTATTAACCGGTTAGCAATAAACATTTTAGTGACATGTTGCACTCAATGCACTTACAGCACTTGATGCAAAGAACCCACCTGGTCGCGGAAAAATCGGGGCACTACGAGTCTCGGGCACTTTCCCGCTGCACACCTGGACCTAAGAAAAGTCCACAAGGTCAAATTAACACCTTACCCTACTTAGGTTAAATCAGTGGTCCCCACCCACTGCAACAATGAACCCTCAGAACCAAAATCATCATACCTAGGCGACCGCGACGTCAATCGAAACCAACAAGTCAAAACCATCGAGTAAAACCGAAAACATCGAAGACTATCAACAACCGGACCGCGACCACTTCGTCGCGGACTCCGTCGGAACCCAAAACCGCTAACGGAACCCAACAAAATCCATTCCTCAACCGATAGCCCACTCGGGGTATCAAAGGTTAAACCAGGAGGGCCCCAACGGCAAAACGATGAGGAAAGAGTCCCGACGGCGCGCCCCCGACAATTTCGTCGAGGCGCGGAGCGTCGGCGAAAACGACACCCAACATAATAAATAAAAGTGACCAAGAAGGTCCAAGGCGGCCATGACATGAAAGCCACGGAAATAACGATCCCAACGGCGAAAACCGCGCTCAAAACGGTGGAAAAACGGGCAAAAACGGAGCAAAAGAACTCCGGGCTGTCGGATGGTGCACGGGGGCAACCGTGGACCGGGTTCACGGGAACAGGCGGCGGCGGCATGCGCCGGGTGCACGCAAAAAGCGTGCACCGCGCGTTTCGGGCCGGGCCGGTGCACGACCCGAGCGTGCACCGGGTTCACGCGTCGGGTGGCCATGCGGCATGCGCCGGATGCACACTGTGCGGTGGACCGCGCACTTGCGGGCTGGGCCGGCGCACGCAGTTGTGCACCGGGTTCGCGCCCGCAGGCGGCCGAGCCGTGAGCCGGGTGCACACTGTGCGGTGGACCGCGCCCTTGCGGGCTGGGCCGGCGCACGCAATGGTGCACCGGGTTCGCGCCCTCAGGCGGCTAAGCCGTGCACCGGGTGTACGCTTCGGCCATGGACCGCGGTCCGAGGGTTTGCACAGTAAACCCTAATTTCGTTATTTTTTCGCCATTTTCGCTCCCGTTTCGCGATTTCTTCTCCGTTTTCGCTCCCGTGCGATCCCGGCGACGACCCCGCGAACATGGTAACGACGGCGGCGGCCTCCCGTCTAACAACGGCGGCGGCCTCCCGTTAACCCACTATGTCCCGCCGAAGTCGCCCGAAAAATTACCGAAAAATTCCCGAAAAATTCCCGGAAAATTCCCGGTAATTCTAACGGCTAAACCGACGATCGACGAACAACCAAAACGTCGATCGGAGGTCCGTCAAAAAGAACCCGATTAAAAATCATCGATTAAATTCGATAAAAAACACCGAACACCCCCAATCAAGAACAAGAAGGACGCGGATCAAAACCCGACGGAAAACCACGATGTACGACCTTACAAGAACACGAAAAACCCCCGATTAAATTTTACGGAAGGATCTACAACCACTAACCTCACTTAATCGGAAAATAAAGAACCGATCTTGGTTCTTGCGGCGTCGGAGATCCGGATCCGCTCCCCGTAGACGATGGCGTCTCGTTCTCCGATCTCCGGCACGTAAAACGGGCGATCGGGTTCCTCCGCTTCTTCCTTCTTTTCTTCCGATTAGGGTTTCGCCCTTCTTCTTTTCTTTCTTTTCTCTTCGCTCTTACGGCTAGGGTTAGAATTCTCTTTTCTTAACGAGGGGAAAAAACTTATATTATCCAATTACCTTAAATCTTTAATTTCCCCAATTCTGTTATTTTCCGAATCGTACGTAGGAAAAAATCTAATTTCCCCATCACCGGATAATTAATTAATTAGCTTAATTAATTAATTATCCACACGAGATAACCCCCATTATCCACAAACGGGTGCAAGATATTTTGCACGGGTTTCGATGCACGACTACTCACCGCATTACTAAAAATCCCGTTCCGGGGGTTCCCGACATCGAATTTTCGATCCGATCGCACCGTCGGTCATTATTTTTTGCGCTCTTTCGCAGAAAAATACAAGCACCACACACACCGACCGACAAACCAAAAGTAATATTCTCGGAGTACTAAAGGAATACTAAAATAGAAGGAGGGTTAAATATTACAAAATACCGTGTCATTACATGCACGATCCGGATCAGGATTTGCAATCCGGATCCCGAACGTTGATGTTTGGTGAAACTGTATGAACGATCCGGATCGGGGACTTCGATCCGGATCCCGAACAAGTGTTTTCTAGAAATCGTCTTTCTTGCTACTGCAATCCGGATCGCCCAATTCCAATCCGGATCGCCGTCCGTAAAATTTTCCAGAAAAGGCTGTTTTTGATCCTTATCTTCTTCCAATGGTTTCTAACCTATAAATAGACCCTTTATTCATTTTCTAGGGTACGGGACCTAATAGAAAAAATACGACCGAAAGAAAAAATCCACATATAGAGAAGAAAGGAAATCAATAGATTGATTCTATGTTTCTTCATCTATATTGATTGATTTTATTCTAGGTTTTCCAAACTCAGATTTTGAGTAGAATCAAATCAATGAATACTTAGATGGTATTTCCGATCTATTTCTAATCTAAGTATTCGGCGGATTCTCACCACCCAAAAACAACGATTTACTCCAAATCGGCGCGTGGACTCGCGTGGCCTTGTGGATTCAAGGTGCAACCGCTCTCGTGGATTCGGAGTGAGGTACGTTCGTGGATTCGAAGCGTGCTACTGGGTGAAGACCGTGGATTCGGTTGGACGTCGCGGATTCGACGTTGGACGCTGAGGATTCGGCGTTGGACGCAGATCGTGGATTCGAGACGCGTTGTGGAGCGAGCGGAGAAGATCGACTAGGAGCGTATGGTAAAAGGTTGAGTCGTCTGTGAGTACGTTATATCACCTTGTACGTGTGTTAATTCTAGTGGATTTCGCCGTGTTATCGGTCCCGTGGTTTTTTACTCCGGTTTGGAGTTTTTCCACGTAAAAATCTTGCGTGTTATTTTTATTTCCGCATTGGGTTTTATAGCGCAATGATTTTTTGAGTGTTTATTGTTTACACCTATTCACCCCCCTCTAGGTATTTTTTTCCCCTATTTAGATCCATATTAATATAACCCAACAAGTGGTATCAGAGCGGGAATAGGGTTGTAAACAATGGTTGAAGGTGGAAACATCAATAGACCCCCTTTCTTTGATGGAATAAATTATGCGTACTGGAAAGTACGGATGAAAACCTTTTTAATTTCCATCGACGAAAGGGTGTGGCAATCAATTGAATTAGGATGGTCTAATCCAACTGAAACTATTTCTGATGTTCGCACCTTAAAACCTAGGTCGAAATGGACCAAGGAAGAGATAGATTCATCTTCTTACAATGGCAAAGGGATTAATGCTTTATTTAATGCTTTGTCACAAACAGAGTTCTCTCGCGTCTCGACATGTGAGACTGCGAAAGAAATCTGGGATGTTCTTCAAGTTACGCATGAGGGAACTAACCTTGTGAAGATTCAGAAACTGCAAATGCTTACGAGCAAGTTTGACTCCATTTCTATGGCAGAAAATGAATCTTTCACAGACTATTACACACGATTGCAAGACATCGTAAACTCATGTGCTAACTTGGGAGAAAAGATTCCAGAATTTAAAGTTGTAAGAAAGATATTAAGAACTCTTCCTGAACGATTTCGCCCGAAGGTCGCAGCCATTGAAACAATTAAACACCCGGACGAAATGCGTGTAGAAGAATTAGTTGGTGCATTACAAACTTATGAAATGACATTTCCTACTAACTATTCTTCGGGAAAGGCATCCTCTTCTAAGTCTTCAGGTTATGCATTGAAAACTACGAAGGAAGAAGACGCGGATTCATCCTCCTCAGACGATGACGAGAGCCTATCTATGGAGGACTTTGAGAAGCAGCTCGCTCTCTTGACAAGGAAGTTTCGCCGCAACTTTCGAAGGGGTAATTCAAGCAAAACTCCATCCTTCGGAAAGTCTAAGAAAGGCAAAGGTTCTTCAAGCTACAAGTCAAGAAAGCAAGAGAACTTCTCAAAGGATAAGAAAAGTTCAGAGGGACAAGTACAGTGCTTCAAATGTCGAGGCTACGGCCACATTGCAACGGAGTGTCCCAACAAGAATCCAGCAAAGAAGAAAGCGATGCAAGTCGTTACTTGGGATGACAACTCCACGTCAAATGAGTCATCCTCAAGTGATGAAGAAGACAACGCGACAGCATTCTGTTACGGAATTTGAGTTGGCGTATTTCGTGAATGTGTTAAGTCTTGAAGATTGAAGATGAAGAAATTTTGGATCGTCTACCTCAATCTCAAGAAAGAAGAATTCAAAAGGATCAGGTACGTTTAACTAAAGAATTTTGATGATCCGAATACTTCTTATTGTGTAGAAACACCTGGAAGAGGTTTTAATTGCTTATTCGTCAAAAACTGGACATGGGACATGTTCAGGATCCGGATCGTGGCTTTCAATCCGGATCCCGAAAGGTGTTTGTTCATATACTGGTTCAATCCGGATCGCAGCACTCTCTGATCCGGATCCCGAACACTAGTTTTACCTGTGTGCTTCTTCGATCCGGATCAGGAATTGCAATCCGGATCCCGAACATGATGTTCTGGTAAAACTGTATGAACGATCCGGATCGGTGACTACGATCCGGATCCCGAACAGGCAATTTTCTGGAAATCGTCTTTGTGCTTCTGCAATCCGGATCGCCAAATCCAATCCGGATCGCCGTCGGTAAAACTTTCCAGAAAAGGCTGTTTTTGATCCGAATATTCTTCCTAGGGTTTCTAACCTATAAATAGCCCTTATTTCATTTCTAGGGCATCCGCAATAGATCGGCTGGTTAAGAAAAGATAGCCGAAAAGAAAAATCCACATATATAGAGAAGAACGGAAATCATTAGATCTATTCTATGGTTCTTCATCTATATTGATTGATTTGATTCTAGGTTTTCCATACTCACATTTTGAGTAGAATCAAATCAATGAATACTTAGATGGTATTTCCGATCTATCTTTAATCTAAGTATTCGGCGGATCATCACCACCCAAACAAACAACGATTTACCCAAAATCGGCGCGTGGACTCGCGTGGCCTTGTGGATTCAAGGTGCAACCGCTCTCGTGGATTCGGAGCGAGGTGCGTTCGTGGATTCGAAGCGTGCCATTGGGTGAAGACCGTGGATTCGGTTGGACGTCGTGGACTCGACGTTGGACGCTGTGGATTCAGCGTTGGGCGCGGATCGTGGATTCGAGAAGCGTCGTGGAGCGAGCGGAGAAGATCTACTAGGAGCGTATGGTAAAAGGTTGAGTCGTCTGTGAGTACGTTATATCACCTTGTACGTGTGTTAATTCTAGTGGATTTCGCCGTGTTATCGGTCCCGTGGTTTTTTACTCCGGTTTGGAGTTTTTCCACGTAAAAATCTTGCGTGTTCTTTTATTTTTCCGCATTGGGTTTTATCGCGCAATGATTTTTTGAGTGTTTATTGTTTACACCTATTCACCCCCCTCTAGGTGTTTTTTCCCCTATTTAGATCCTTATTAACCTAAACCCAACAAGTGGTATCAGAGCGGGAATAGGGTTGTAAACAATGGTTGAAGGTGGAAACATCAATCGACCCCCTTTCTTTGATGGAACAAATTATGCGTACTGGAAAGTACGGATGAAAGCTTTCTTAATTTCCATCGACGAAAGGGTGTGGCAATCAATTGAATTAGGATGGTCTAATCCAACTGAAATTTTAGATGATGTTCGCACCTTAAAACCTAGGTCGAAATGGACCAAGGAAGAGATAGACTTATCTTCTTACAATGGCAAAGGGATTAATGCTCTATTTAATGCTTTGTCACAAACTGAGTTCTCTCGCGTCTCGGCATGTGAGACTGCGAAAGAAATCTGGGATGTTCTTCAAGTTACGCATGAGGGAACTAACTTAGTGAAGATTCAGAAACTGCAAATGCTCACGAGCAAGTTTGACTCTATCTCTATGGCAGAGAATGAATCCTTCACTGACTATTACACACGATTGCAAGACATCGTGAACTCATGTGCTAACTTGGGAGAGAAGATTCCAGAATTTAAAGTTGTAAGAAAAATTCTAAGAACTCTTCCTGAACGATTTCGCCCGAAGGTCGCAGCCATTGAAACAATTAAACACCCGGACGAAATGCGTGTAGAAGAATTAGTAGGTGCTTTACAAACTTATGAAATGACTTTTCCTACTAACTATTCTTCTGGAAAGGCATCCTCTTCTAAGTCTTCAGGTTACGCATTGAAATCAACTAAAGAAGAAGACGCGGATTCATCCTCCTCGGACGACGACGAGAACATTTCTATGGAGGACTTTGAGAAGCAGCTCGCTCTCTTGACAAGGAAGTTTCGCCGCAACTTTCGAAGGGGAAATTCAAGCAAAACTCAATCCTTCGGAAAGTCGAAGAAAGGCAAGGGTCCTTCAATCACAAGTCAAGAAAGCAAGAGAACTTCTCAAAGGATAAGAAAAGTTCTGAGGGACAAGTTCAGTGTTTCAAATGTCGAGGCTACGGCCACATTGCAACGGAATGTCCCAACAAGAATCCGGCTAAGAAGAAAGCGATGCAAGTAGTTACTTGGGATGACAACTCCACGTCAAATGAGTCATCGTCAAGTGATGAAGAAGACAACGCGACAGCTTTCCACGCGTCCACTACATCTTCACCCTTCATGTGCTTAATGGCAAGTACATCCGACTCACTGTCCAACTCCACTGTTGAAAAGATTGCAACGGACGATGAATCAGATGATTCGGAAGGTGAAGATTTTGTTTTAGCCTACCATAAGCTTTTGAGGGATTCAAAGAAACTGGCTAAGCAAAACAAGGGGTTGAAAGAGAGATTACAGGATCTTGAAGATGAAGTAAAAAGGGTAACCTCTATCTCAACCGATCTTGAAGTGGAAAGGGACAATCTGATTAAGACAAATGTTTCCCTTCAAGAGTCCAATGAGCAACTCGAGAAGAATTATATGGATATGGTGAACAAAGCGAATTACTTCTTGAAGCTCAACGGCGAGGCTCGACAGGAAAAATTGGAAATGACGGAGACCATACGCCAACTAAAGGATGACTTAAAGAGATTTTCTTCTGGAAGGAGTAAGTTGGACAGACTTCTTGGTCTCGGTCAAAGAAATAAGTTCGGCCTCGGATACACTCAAACTGGAGACATTCCAAGTTCGAGTGGTACAGTATTTGTGCCTCAGTCGGTATCTCCTCCTCCGACACCGGTGTTCACGACAAGCAACGACAACGAACCTACTACATCTTCCTCGGAATCGACAAGAACCAAGGTATGTTTTCGTTGTGGCATTTCAGGGCACATAAGAAGAAATTGCAAGACGGAAGCCAAACGCACACCTCAAGCACATCTTGCAATGACTACCAAAAGGGCTATTCCTCGGAAAACAACTGCAATTCATTGAAGGAAAAGAGCCTTGGTAGTACACCGCTCAAGACGACATCATCAAGGAGCAGCAATTC
The DNA here is from genome assembly GCA_029168755.2 of Tillandsia fasciculata. NCBI lineage: Eukaryota > Viridiplantae > Streptophyta > Magnoliopsida > Poales > Bromeliaceae > Tillandsia > Tillandsia fasciculata. The sequence goes on along the minus strand of JAQOTM010000590.1, from coordinate 107,044 downwards.
TTCAAGCAAGACGCTCTCACCTAGGAAATCAACTTCACGACCATTACCGACGCACTTCAAAAAGGTTTGGGTGCGCAAAGGTGAAATCTTTCCCTGTCTTGCTACCAATGTTTCTTTGCATGCATATGATAGTTCGTCTTGGTACCTGGATAGCGGGTGTTCCCGTCATATGACCGGCGATAAAAACTGTTTTCAAACATTTGAGAAAAACTCCGGAGGACTTGTTGTTTTCGGAGATGGTCGGTCTTCCAAAATTGTTGGAAAGGGAACGGTAGCTATTCCAGATGGCCCGGTTCTAGATAATGTATTATTTGTTCATGGCCTTAAGACTAACCTCATAAGCATAAGTCAACTGTGTGATAGTGGTTATTCAGTTAATTTTTCATCTGATAAATGCACTGTAACTGACATGAACCATGCTTTCTTTTTAAAGGGGGTTAGATCAGAAAACAATTGTTATGTAGTTCCTTCTAAGATTTCTGAAAAATGTAACCTAGCATCTTTGAAAAATGAAACACTTTGGCATGAAAGGCTAGGTCACATAAACTTTAAGGAACTTGCTAGAATTTCAAATAAAGATGTGGTCAAGGGGGTTCCGAAACTTTCTTTTGAACAAAACCTTGTGTGTGGCGGTTGCCAAAAGGGAAAACAGTCTAGGACTGCACACAAGAATTTGAACCACATAGGTACAAAACGGCCTTTGGAACTTTTGCATATGGACTTAATGGGGCCAACTCGTCAACCATCTCTGGGAGGTAAATGGTATATTTTCTTGTTGGTTGATGATTTTTCTAGATATACTTGGGTAGCCTTCTTAAAAGAAAAAGCTGATACCTTTGATTCTTTTCTCGAAATCTGCAATCGTATTATGATAGAAAAGAATGATAGGATTACTCGAGTTAGGAGTGATAGAGGTGGGGAATTCATAAATTCCAAATTCATTGATTTTTGCATTTCTAATGGCATTAAACATGAATTCTCCGCACCTTACACACCTCAACAAAATGGTGTAGTCGAGCGCAAAAACAGGGTCGTACAGGAAATGGCACGTGTTATGCTTCACAGCCGGAACTTACCTTTTTATTTTTGGGCTGAAGCGGTGAACACTGCTGTTTATGTTATCAATCGCGTGTATTTGCGCCCGGGGACTTTGAATACACCATATGAACTTTGGTTTTGTAGAAAACCTAACATCAAATATTTTCGCATCTTTGGGAGTCGGTGTTTTATTTTACGTGATCGTGAGAATCTTGGAAAATTTGACTCTCGAAGTGACGAAGGGATTTTCTTAGGTTATTCTACAAACAGCAGAGCATATCGAGTTTTTAACTTAGAATCTAAGACGATCGTGGAATCGATAAATGTTAAGGTAGATGAAGCTTTTCATTTTGAATCTGAAAAATTTACCCTCGATATCTCTCTTGATGATGATACACCTGCTAATGCATCTTCCTCTAACAATTCTTTCGATAATAACGTTGATGCATCTAACGGTTCTTCAAGCTTATCTGATGTGCAGGAATCATCTCGTGTACCTCCGCCTACTCCTCTACCTCAAACGTTACGCATCTCCAAGGATCACCCTGTCGAACGCCCGGGGTCGAAACTGCGACCCGGGCTCGCTAACAGATCCGCCATCTGTACGGAAACTGCCGTACAGACGAAGCGTCTAACCTGCAAAAGATAGAACTACAGCTATACAGATATCAGAGCGGGTAATAAAAGCTGTGATATAAAATCTCACTACTGAAAGCTGAAAATAAAATACAAGTCTATCTCCCGAATACAAGATGATACAAATAGAAATCAGCCTATACAACATCTACAAATCCACAGGGGAGATAGCTAAAACTGGAAATAACAATACATGAACAACTCCCACAGTCTGGGATGGTACATCTACCTCACTCTAAAATAACAATGCTGGTAGGGAACTATCACGCGACTCCCTGTCCTCGGTCCGTCAAGCCAGCTCGGGCAGGAACGGAAGAAAGCCTCAGCAACCTGTCACCGACAGAGGGTGTGAGAACTACATCCTACAGTAGTTCTCAGTGGGTACCGTCTCCAAGAACCACGGTCTGCCCACTAAGTCTACTAGAGGCATAAGATAACAGAATGAAACTGAAATAATGAAAGAATAAGCTGGAAAATATCTACAGCTATCATGCCTCTATCTACTATGCTCAACAAGAAAGAACACAGATGATGGTATGCATCCACTCAAAACTGACAGTAGGTCATAAGTACTATGCTCAACAGTATAACCGACTATGACACATGATATGCATACTCTCTCACATAACACCCAATCTCAATGACTGTCCCACTTTGGACCAGTCAAGCAGCCTGCGCTCACCTACTGCCACTACGCCCAAACAGGACTTGGTCTTACGTAGGGTGTCCCTCAAGGACTATCTCAATCTCAAGCGAACTCTAGTGTATCAACTAGTCGCATCATCGCAGCCTCGTCAGGCTCGGTATCATCATCGCACCCGGGGCGTAGCTCGAGGGGAGCGACCCCAACGAACTCAAGTATCACAAGTATCTCATAACTGGCATGAAATGCCAGGCTCAGCAGGCTATAGTCCACGATCAAACAGATCGGTATCTCGATGCTCAAAGCACAACTCAGTCGGAGAACCCTCCACGACTCAACCTCACAACACAACTCACTCAAGAAAGTGCTACACAGCTGGGACCGCCGTCACTCCATACGGCTCCCACAACGACACCCCACTCATAGACGAGCAGAGCCGACTGACGCGGCAAGGTCCGAGAATCCCGATAGACCGGTGCCTAGAACCCCAATCAAACAAGAACAGACTCTAGGCTCAGCCTATCGAAGTTCTCGATCCTTTACCGTTCAGGGATTCGGCCCCTCTCGGTTAAAGTGGGCAACTATCTCAACTCAAACTCATAACTCACGGCTGGAGATGCTCCACAGCTAGAACTGCACAGAGTCCGAAAACCCCGGGAGTCTACTACCTACGACCCCAATCAAACAAGAACCGGCTATAGGTGTCGCCTCCCGTTGTTTTCGGCCCAAGACGAAATCAGCCCTTAGAACCCAGATCCCCCGCCCTGGCGGGTGAGGGAATTTAGTAAAAAGATGACCTTTATAAAGAAATATCATTTCTCCTCAACCCCCTTGGGGTGAGGGTAAAATTTACCCTTTTGAAAACTATCTTAAATTGAGAAAACCAGCTTTTATGGATTTTAGTTCTTGAGAAAATCAGTTGAAAACGAGTTTGTTTCCCGAACTCCCAAGGGTGACACCTTCGCCCAATCAAACAAGAACAAGCTCCGGCGACCCTTAGGAATACGGAAGGAAAACACTAGTATACCAAAATCATGAGAGTTCAAAAGCATTCTGGGTTCAAGGTCCTGATAACATACGTACCCCACGATCACAACGTGGTAGTGACGAGAAAACGATGCAACAACTAGGAATCCGGGACCACCGTTTACTCTAAACGGTTCCCAAACCACCAACACTGGCCTAACACAGCCACCAGACCCCACTCAGCCCCCAGGCCCGAGTGAAACACCCATCCCACAAAACTCTGACCACTCGGCCCACTACCCGGGCGAGGAACCCTATGTCCAGAAGGAAATACAGTGTGTGGAATGTCTAAAGCATAATAGAACCTAGCCCAGATTAAGGTTCTCTATTGGTCTGGTTGAATACATGCAACATATGACGGGGGTGCTAGTTAAGTTCCAAGAAACACTTAAACTAGCATGCAATCCTATCATAATAGAATTAGAAGGAAGTCCGTAGACTTGGAGAGAAAACCAACCCACCTCTGATCGCCCCCAATTGCTTGTCGACACTTGCAATTGGGCTCAGCGGGCTTACCTGGCCTCCACGAGGTCCGCACGCAACCCGAAGTATGATGCCGGAACCCGCACGCAAAACGGAGTCACAAGGTCGCGTCCCAGTCAGATGCCAAAACTACACTGCAAACTGCCAGAAAAGAAGAAATCGCAAAATCAGTCAAAACAGTCGAAAACCAAGCATCCGGCGATGAAAAACAGCCTTCATCGGCGAAAAACAGCGCGCGGCGCGAAAACAGCCCTTCATCGGCGAAAAACAGCACACGGCGCGAAAAACAGCCTTCATCGGCGAAAAACAGCCTCCGTCGGCGAAAAACAGACTCCGACGGCGAAAACAGCGGTCGACGGCGAAAAACAGCGGTCGACGGCGAAAAAACGGTGAAAAACAGCCTCCGACGGCGAAAAACTGCGACCGACGGCGAAAAACTGCGACCGACGGCGAAAAACAGCACGCGGCGGCGAAAAACGGCACGCGGCGGCGAAAAAACGGCCTCCGTCGGCGAAAAACTGCGACCGACGGCGAAAAACAGCACGTGGCGGCGAAAAACGGCCTCCGTCGGCGAAAAACTGCGACCGACGGCGAAAAACAGCACGCGGCGGCGAAAAACGGCCTCCGTCGGCGAAAAACTGCGACCGACGGCGAAAAACAGCACGCGGCGGCGAAAAAACGGCCTCCGTCGGCGAAAAACTGCGACCGACGGCGAAAAACAGCACGCGGCGGCGAAAAAACGGCCTCCGTCGGCGAAAAACTGCGACCGACGGCGAAACCGGCCTCCGTCGGCGGAAAAACGGGGCCGGCACGCAAACCGAGGCGTCGACGAAGTCCCGGGGCACGCCGAGCGACGAAGACGGCGGACGCGCGGCCCAAGAAACCGGCCGAGCGGAGCAGGGGCCCGCCGCGCGGCGCCGGAGCGCGCCGCGCGGCGCCCCTGCGGCGCTGAAAGAACAAGCAAGTACCCAATCAAAAGCCACCATATTGGTCTACAAGACCTCAGGGATACCTCGCCAAACCTGGCACCAACCTGGCTGACATACTCCGGCACCCTCGGGCACTAACCTGGGAGTCAACACTCCGGCACCCTTGGGCACTAACCTGGGAGTCACGGGTCGTATTACAGACCACTTTACCGGTAAAGAACATCCACACGGGGCGCGACTCCGTTGATGTTCGTGAAGTACAGCAGTGCGGGCGATCAATCATACAAATGCTCAAGCTTACGGTCCACAGACCGGTAATCGGCAACAAGCCAGAATCAATCCCCTCTGGGATGCAACAGTGATATGATAACAACATCTCTACTCAGTGCAATATCAACAACAACAACTGAATACCAATCATGCAGACTAACCAGTTATGCAGACTAAACACATGTTTTTAAGAAAACATTTATTAGAAGTCCAAACCACGAAGAGCGTTGCCCTCGTCCTATCAAACAGAACAGACTCAGGCGACCCTACGAAGCTCGGTAGGTTTTAGGTCCAAACCTTGAAGAGCGTTGCCCTCGTCCTATCAAACAAGAACAGACTCAGGCTACCCTACGAAGCTCGGTAAAAGCATTTATTTTATAAAATCATGTATTTAGCAGCATAACGGGTGAACAACAAGCCGAAACAATCCAATCAACGATGCAATGTCAGAATCAACTGAATCTCAACTTATATGTAGGAATAATCATCCATTCTTATAACATGGATCAGAATAATTAGGAGATACTGATAAACAGGTATGCAAACTAGCAATTGACCAAATCCCCAATAAGGGTGCAATGCTGAGTATAATCAATAACCTCTAAAGCATAGATCAGGATATACTGATAATCAAGCATAAATGCGCAAGCTAATTAATGTCCAATCAGGCATGGCAAATGTCCAGGAATAGAGTCATAATATCTGGAAGCAACTTAAGATCAATCATGCAAGGTATCAGATAACTGATAAAAAGTCATAACTCAGGCATAAAGCAGTATAAACTGAATCAAAAGGAAGGCAGGCTCAAAGTAATGGTTAAGCTACCAAAAACAGGGGTCCAACCAATACCGTTGACAGAGGGCCGAAATGATAAAGCCCGGACCGAAGATAAACCCACCTGTCTACGCGCAGGCGATTTAATCCAATATGTGCTCAAATCCAGATGCAAACTGGACCAACCTGGATCAAAAATGTAAATCAAAGATCGACTTAGTCCCCCTAACGCCAACTCAAACCTTAAAACCCTCTTAGTTATTTTAATTGCAACCCGGATACCGTAAAATCGTCGATTTTGCCGTTTCTCGGACTGTTATCCGATTTTCGCTCAACGAGAGCCGTTGGATTCCTAACGAAAAGCTTAGGAATCAATTAAACATTTTACTAAACAGTATATGATGTGAATTTTGCGTTTAGACCCCTAGGGTTCTTAAAATCACACTTTTAATGCTATTTTGAGCACTGTTTTCGCTCGTTCTCTCAAATGGAAAATCATTTTAACAATCCGTCACTTCCAGCAGGTGACTTCCATCTTGCTAAACACCGTGCTTACCATTTTGTGACAGCACAGAACCCGAGGCATACTTCGGGCCAAGAAAAACTCTCTAACATAGCCTAAATATAATTTTGTTTCTCCGGGACTTCAAACTCTGTTTTTAACGCGAGCATCGCGTTCAGTGACCCCCAAATAGCCAGGAATGCACTGTCGCGGCTTCGCAAACAGCCTAGAACAAGGTTCTGTGCCAAAATTACTCTTAAAGGTAGTTAATACTATAACTTTTAACCTATACATCTTTTATTAAAACTTTGTATATGAAAGTGGTTCTACACATTGCAAGGATCACAGGGCTCACCTTGGTTGCAGCCCAGATCTGTTGGTTCAACCAGAACCAAAGCCTTGCACACATACAGGTTCATATTGCACCAAAATTTATTCCACACAGATCAACTTTGATCTGAAGTGAGCATCAAGCTCAGGGAAACATTTGGAACAACTTTCATATTTACAGCAACCCCAAATTCCACATTTTTCCTCTCTTAGGCATTTAATCAAACACATGGCATGCACCAACTATATACATTTACATACAACATTCCCAAGCTTAGTTCTCTGCAGATATTGCACCTGAGCCAATATAACTTGGAGGAAAGTGTTCCTCCAAGTTGCTGGAATGTTTCCCAACCTTTTTGGAGCAACCATAACCTCGGGTTGGCCGGGCTCAAGGAAGAAGACAATGCCTCAAGGCATTGAAATTCGTGACCACTCATCTAGAACATCTGGGACCAATCTACTTGCACAAAATTTCTCCAAAGCTCGAAGCAAACATACCTGGACCCGTGCAAGCAACGGGAGTGCGGCGACGGCGCAGGGAGCAAAGCTCCATTTTTGGAGCTCAAGCTCGTTAATGGCGGATTTTTACAGAGGCCACAAGAAGTCTTCCAACTTATATGGAAGCTTCCTCTGGTCCATACAAAGCTTCCCGACCCTTCCTCCCCGGCCGGAGATGGCCGGAACGCCGGCGGCCGCAATTCTTCCATTCTCGGGTTCATCCATGGCCGACCCTCATTCGGGCTGCATGGGAGCCATGCAAAAGCATGGTTGGGATCCTTCGGGTCCCAGCAACACTTCTAGGTAGGTGAGCGGCGTCGGGGAAGCCCGCCGGCGCCGGAAAAGGAAGTTCGGCCAACATGTTTATTTTCCAAAAACTAGGGCATCCATTATCTCCCAAAATACTCAACTATATTTGCTTAAATTTTTCAGGAATGACCTACATATACTACAGTCAAATCCCTCCAACTTTGGCCCGTTTTGGTCCATTTTTTGAAAAGAACGGCCGCGGCGGAGCTAACCTACACTTCCGGCAAAGACTTGCTCCCGCCGGCCATGCAACATGCATGGGACCCTGGGACTTGGTAGGGAGCAACTTAGGGACCTAAGGAAGTTACTGCTAAGGTTCCCGGGCTAAAACAAACCGAGGTTTGGGAATCCTTACCTTGCCCGAGGTTGAAGAAGATGGGATGAAGCCGGAATTTACTCCTCTTGCACGCGCGGTCACGGCAAGTTCCAGCAGAGTCCTCAGGCACAGATGAACCCCTCCAAAGCTCCAAAACAATTTTGGTAAAGGTTGGTTCCAACTTCCCTCTCTCTTTCTCTCTCTCGGATTATTCTAAAGGTGGTTGTGTTCCTTGGCCACCCACACCTCGGGACAAAGTCTGGGAGGTGTAGAAGCTCTAGGTGATGCCTAGAATTCCTTCTTGACTCCTCGTGTATGCAGCAGGAGATCAAGAGCCATCTTTGCCTTTAATGCAAAGATTCTTTTGAAGAATCTTCTCAAACCGGGTTCACACCAACTCTAAACCCTAGCAAGCTTGCTGTGGGTTACATTTGTACTCAGCACCCTAAGGATCAAGCCCCTAACATTTTAACACATAAAATATTAAGTTTCTTTACAATTTACTCCATTTTTAGGTGCTTTTTACGTAATTTGAGAAAATCCGCTCGTCGTTTTACGAAACGGACTTCGCCACGACGTCCGGCTCGTCGAGACCTGTCAAGTAGCGTATTTGTTTGGTTTGTTTGACGCTCAGATAAAAACTTGTTCCATAAAAACTGTCCAATTTTACAGTTTTCACGCTTTTCGAGATTTCAGAGTCGTCAAACAGGATTTTCGACTGCGCCATTGCGTTCAAAACGTCGAAAATAGTTAGATTTGACTACTTATACCGCTAAATTAGGGGTCCGGATAGTAAATTGGCCAACGTTGGTTCAAGGGACAATTAAAATTAAGGTTTACTGTTCATCTACAGTTAGTGACTTAAGTCACTGTGCGCACAGGTACTGTTCCATTGGTCGCGGCTAATTGCCCTCTTTTTCTTTGAATTCTGGAAGATCCGACCGTCAGATCGAAAAGTGCTGAATATGAAACTTGCTCAGCTCGACGAGATGATCGCAACGATCAACTCGGATTTCCAAGATCATGTCCGGATTGGAAATTAGCCTTTTTGCCTCGTAATTCGTACAACTTGCACACCGGCAATTGATCAAATAGATCGAATTAGATCTTTAGAATCCAACTCCGGCTAAAAATTCACCTTTTATTTTATTTATTAAAAATAAAATATCCGGATTACTACATCACTCCCATCTTACAAGAAGTTTCGTCCCCGAAACTTAATACAACTAAAACTCTGGTACGTCTCTAATAGGTTCAAGATAGTTACCACTAATCACCAGATTTCAACGACTCCAAGGCTGCTATTTTAGACCCAATTTAATATACCCCATCACAGGGCAGAGTATTTCTCAGTTCTTTCGAAAGTACGTTGTCGGCCGCCCAACGTGCTTTCCAAAAGAAAGGCGAAATACCATAGATCTGTCGCCAACAACTAGTTGGGGACACAACTCACATCTGAAGGTACATCACATACCTCCCTTCACAGGCTCTATACCAATGACATAGCCCCTACCAAGGGTCTCTACTTCTCGATAGAATCGACACAAAGAACAAAATTCAAATCCTTCCCAAATCAGGATTACCATCGGGCACTTAGGCTACTGAATTATGACACGGAAATACTGAAGAGTCAATAATTTGTTTAACCTCTGGGCGATCTGTAGGCTGGTGCAACACTAGCAGTCCTCTGCTGCTGTGCCATTAATCCAACAACGACTGAATGAACCGTGGTCAATCTTTGAACCACAAGTACTGATCTGAGCCCTCTGGCTCCACTGAAATATCAAGCCCACGGTCGAAACCATGACCGCGGCCCACAACATGAACACGAAACACTTAAGCTTCAACCGCTATGCCAAACCCAGCGCTCTCTCGTGAACACAAGTCATCCTAGGGTTCGTTCCTAGCCAAACCTAGACATCGTATTCCTATTCTCTGATACTGTAGTGCACCGATTTCTGCGAAATAGCGAAACTCGGTAAAAATACTTGTAACACGTTTCAAATATGATTACAAGTGGGTTAGAAGCGTTTCGAATCAACGCAAAAGCCGTTGAGTCGAAAAGTGAGTTGTGGTTGAGAAACGAAGCCTCAAGTTTGCAAAATTGGGACTCGTGTTCGCCGAGTTCGTAAAATGGCAAACTTCGGCGAGAAGACTTGTAACATGTTTTAAATATGATTACAGTCGAGTTCGGTGCGTTTCGGCCTGACGCGAAGGGCATCGGGTCGAAAAGTGACTTGAACCCGAGGACTTAGCAAATTCTGGAATTTCCAGAAATTTGTGATCGCGAAGCTTTTTCGGAGCCCTATTTCGGAGACTTTGAGTGCCCCAAAAATTTAAAAGAAATCGTGGGGTGTCTCACAAAAGTTTTCTGATTAAAAGGGGTGAAAAACCTAGGTGAACGATTAAGGAAAATTTGGAGAACGAAGCGAAGAAAAATGCTTCGTGAATTCTGAAACTGCAGTTTTTGACAGTGCAGTTTATCGCGAAGCTTTTTCGGAGCCCTGTTTCGGAGACTTTGAGTGCCCCAAAAATTTAAAAGAAATCGTGGGGTGTCTCACAAAAGTTTTCTGATTAAAAGGGGTGAAAAATCTAGGTGAGCGATTAAGGAAAAATTGGAGAACGAAGCGAAGAAAAATGCTTCGTGAATTCTGAAACTGCAGTTTTTGGACAGTGAAGTTGATCGCGAAGCTTTTTCGGAGCTCTCTTTCGAGGGCTTAGAGTAGTCCAAAAATTTAAACAAAATCGTGGGAAGTTTAAGAAAAATTTGTAGATTAAAGGGGCGAAGAAAAATTACAATTTTGATTTCTCAGTTGACGGGAAAACGTGGTGAAAGAGGGCTACCCGAAATTGCTCACTGCAGGAAAAACTGCAGGAAAAAGGGGGCAGTTTTGAGATATTTTTGAAATTGAGGGGCATTTTAGTAAATCCCCCTTTTTCCCCAACCACCCTCCTGCAGGGAATTAATTCTCTTTCTCTCTCTCTTTCTCTCTCTCTCTCTTTCTCTCTTTCCTGCAGGAGCAAGAAACGAAAGAAAAAGGAGAAGAAGAAGAGAAGAAAGAAAAAGAAGAAGAAGAAGAGAAAGAAGAAGAAGAAAAAAGAAGAAGAAGAAGAGGAAGGAGGAGAAAGAAGAAGGAAGGAAGAAGGTATTAGATATTTTCACTCTCTCTCTATCTCTATCTCTCTCTCTCTCTCTCCCTCCTCTTTCTTGGCTGGTAGGAGGAAGAAACAAAGAAAATGGAGGGGGGGTGCACCCTGCGCCTGCTGCTGGCTGGGTCACCAGCAGCTGCTGCTGCTGGTTAAGCAGCCAGCAGAGCCAGCAGCAGCAGCATTGGCTGCTGCTGGCTGGGCTACCAGCAGCTACTGCTGCTGGTTAAGCAGCCAGCAGCAGCATGAGCTGCTGCTGCTGGCTGAGCCAGCAGCTGCAGCAGCAGCATTTGCTGCTGCTGTTTGCTACCTGCAGCAGCCTTTACAAAAAAAATGAGGGGGGGGAAACCCTGCTGCCTGGGCAGCCATGGTGGCTGCGCAAGGCAGCTTCAATGCTGCCTTGCGCAGCCTGTAGCAAGCCCTGCTGCCTGGGCAGCAGTTGTGCAAGCTGCTGCCCAAGCAGCAGGTTGTCTTGATCAAAAAAAAAAAAAAAAAAAAAAAAAGTAAAGCTTGGCAGCTGCACTTGCAGCTGCCTTGGCAGCTGCAATGTGCAGCTGCAGGGCTGCTGCATTGGCAGCTGCCTTGTGCAGCTGCAGCAGCAACTGCTGCTTGGGCAGCAGCCATACATGCTGCTGCCCAGCAGCAGGGGCACTTATACAAAAAAAAAAAGAGAAGAAAATAGAAGAAGAAATGAAGAAAAGAAGAGAGGAGAAAAAGATTCTTCTTTTCTCTTTTCTTCAATAAGAATAGATATAATTCTTCTCTTTTCTTTTCTCCAATGAGAAAAGAATGCAATTTCTCAAGTTTGCCAAATGCAAAATCGATAAATTGGGGGAAATTGCTCAAATTGAGCTTTTCTCAAATTTCTGGGAGCATTTTGACCCATGGTCGAGTTGAGCAAGTTTCTTTTTAGCACTATGCCATGGGAGGATTATTCTCCTCCCATTTTTATGAACCAATCAAAAATTAGCCTTTTGGTGGGGAAAATGATCAAATAGGAACTTTCCCCTTTTAGTTGTCAAAAGAGGTTTAGTTTTATCGTCTTATTGAATTAGTGAATCATGTAAAAGAAATTGCTTTATCTTTTGCTTTCCTTACAATGTAGGGAAGCCTCACGGATCCAAGGAGCTGAAATTGTCTCCTTTAAGAACTAAGGGAACACATCGAGGTGGGGGATTCTATCGAGCGAGGGTGACCTCTCCCCTTATCTTTTGCTTTTCTTAGAAGCATGTTAATAGAGTGGCTAGGATAGTATTTTCATGCTTGTACAGAAGTGGTTTGTGGTATATGGAAATTTTGACTTAGGAGAAAACTTAGATTAGGCTCTAATGTGTGGCATTCACTATAGGACTTCACGAGTGGCATGTTTGCTTGAGTCAATTAAGTGTGTAGATGGAATTAGGGCCTAATTTAGAGTTATGTCTCTAAGGAAAGCATAGTTTAGTTGAGGTTAAAATCCAAAGTATTTGAAATCCCTAGAGTTGTCATAGGGAGTTGGGTTAATATACCTACACTTTAACTTCAACTTGAGCATAATGAAAGTTAAGAATTGAGTCTAAGGGACTTATGTACCTTGAGGCATGGACCTAGGGTAAATGTATGAGTATATTAAAAGACAAGCTAAAAGCTTAATTGCAAAGAAAGACAAGGGCCAAGAGGCAATGTGAGCTATAAGCTCGAATGAAAAGGAAGCTATATGCTAAAGAGCAAAAGGAAAGGCAAAGGTTAAAAGAGCAAAGAGGCTAAATGCAAAGTAATAAAAGAGATAATAAAACGAGCGTACCTACGGGGTGAAACGCGGCCCATGTTGGAGTAGCAGGCAGTGTCCCTCTCCCGGGTAGAGACCCGTTCGGGACGTTTCTCCCGTAGGGCGGGGTAACACTTGCGGGTGTTATCGGCAACCTTAGAGGACTTGTCTTATGGCAGCATGTCTGCCGGGCTAGGGCCCGTTGGGCAAGTTTCTCCGAGGGTTTAGCAACTTGAACTGAAACACAAAGAAAGGTAATGAAAGTTATTCGACAAGGGACAGGTTGGTTAGAATGGCATCCTACAGCGACATAGAGCTATGTCATGGCAAAGGTAAAAGTATTAAGCATGCTAGCTAAGATTTACAGCTTTTATTTACTGTATTTCATTCTCTATTATATTGCTTCCATTAGACTAAGCGGTGCAGGGCATTTTCTCTCGGTGGTTGAACCCACTGGGAACTTGGTTGTAGTTCTCACACCCTTTGGGTGACATCCCCACAGGTCCAGGCACATCGGGCGAGGCACGCAACAGGGGCAAGGGCCCAGCAGAGTAGCGACCTAGCAGTCTAGAGTCGCCAGTACCATTTTGGAGTTTTATTTTCTTGAGCGAACTTTTGTATGTGAGGAACAATGTAACTTTTAAATGTTTAAGTTTCATGTTGGAAAAGAAAGAAAAAAAAAATATGGATGGATTTCGTATTGTAGTTTCATGTTAAAAGAGAGTTGTATTGTAAACAAAAGTGTTTGTTTTCGCTCAAGTGATGTACTTTCATTTCTTCTAACTATTTGTTTGAATGATTGGAAGTTTAAATTCATAGATCTCTCCTCTGATCGCTTACTCTTCCGCTATATTGAATTGAAATTGTTGGAATAAACCGTTCCTTTCGGGTCTTGAAAGGTCATGCCCGATTGGCGGGTCTGTTGGCGTGCTCGAACTGTTCAAATTGACGATTTCGGGGCGTGACAGATAAGAGTGGTATCAGAGCCTAGGAATAGACCTAGGTGGTTAGCGAACCTTAGGAAGACCCTAGGGTTTAGGCACGAGAGCGTGTGTGGATCTTTTGGCGAAAGTACATAATTGGGTTATATGATTCCCAAGAAGGACTTTGGGAATGGATCGAGGGAAATGGACTCCCACCAGCTAACGATATGTTGGGCGGCCGACAACGTAACGTTAGGAGTGGGGGAAAGTTTTCCTCTTTACTTTCGCATGATTGGGTTGATGAAGCCTTTTTGTGATCGTTAAATTTTCTGCATTCAATTCCGCAAATGCCTAAGTTGTAAGTGTTGGACTAATGTTTTTGTGGTGTGCAGATAGCTATGCCACCGCGAAGGGAGACACGTCTTACACGGCTCGAGCCGGGGGAGGGCTCCGGATCGAGTGATGTTCGTGAATTGCGGGAGCAGATGGCCGCGCTGATCGGCGTGGTGCAGCAGCAGGCGGAGGCCTCTCAACGACAGGAGGAGGCTTTCCGCCAACGAGAGGAGGAGACCTCTCGTAGGCTGGAGGAGGCTTCCCGCCAACGGGAGGAGGAGACTTCTCGCAGGCTAGAGGAGGCGCTGCAGCGCCAGGAGGAAGCGTCGAGGCGTCAGGCCGAGCAAATAGAGAGGCTCCAGGACATGTTGGCACGGCAGATTGAGGCGGCGCAGACGACGCATGAGCGCACAGCCTCGCCCCAAGTGGGGGCAACTACTGAAGGAGTGGCTATGGCGGCCGAGCCTATGGCGGCGCGCCCAGCACCATCTGTCGGGGCTACTAGAGGAGTGCCCCGGCGGGCCGACTCGGAGGTGGGTGATGCCGAGTACGCGGCCCAGAGAGCGGAGCAAAATAGGGCGATGGAGGTCCTCGCCGATTTCCAGAAATTTCATCCTCCTACCTTCAGCGGCGACAAATCTGATCCAATGGTGGTGGAGTCGTGGATTGACTCCATGGAGCGACTGTTCCTAACCCTTCGGGTGCCGGTGCGGGACCGTGTTACTGTGGCGGTTCCCCACCTCGACAATGTGGCACACCGTTGGTGGAAAGCAGAATTGGAAAGAAGGGCTAGGACGGCGTTGCCGGAGCCATCGTGGGAAGAATTCAAGGAGCTTTTCTTCGCCACATACTTCCCCGACAGTGCGAAGCAACAAATGGAGGATGACTTCAAAAATCTTCGCCAGGGGGGCCGCTCAGTTCAAGAATATGAGTGCGAGTTCTCTCGCATCGTTAGTTGCTTACCCACCGTGGTGCGCAACGAGTGGGACAAGGCGCGATGTTTCGATAGAGGCCTTCGACCGGCGATCTACTCAAAGGTCCAACCATTCAACATCGCAACTTATCGGGAGATTGTGGATAGAGCCCGCTTGGTTGAGAGGGGCGACATGGTGGTGCGCCGAGAGCGCGAAGCTTTTGAGAAAGACAAGGGCAAAGGGAAGGAAAAGAAGAGGCACCAAGGTGGGTTCGGGGGTCAAAGCCACTCTCAACGAGCCCCTAATCAGCCGCGACACCAACCGCACCCTCGGGGGCCCTGGCAGCCTATGGCTCCCGAGCGGTGTATTATCTATGGAGGGCAACACCGACGGACCGAGTGCCCAGAACGCGAGGGGAGGTGCTTCAACTGTGGCCGGCCGGGTCACATGGCTCGAGAGTGTTGGAGGGGCACGCACCCCGCCCCGGCCGTGCCAATGATTCAGGCTGCCCCGAAGCAACACAAGAAAGCGGTGCCAGCTCTACCAGCTGCGCGCCCCGCCGCTCCACAACGACCGCCGAGCGGGCGGGCTTTTGTCGCTCAGGCGAAGGAGGAGGAGCCCGTGGCCGACGACGTCGTGGCAGGTATAATATTTATTAATGATGTTCGATGCAGGGCTCTATTCGACACAGGTGCATCGCATTCATTCATATGTAGATCCTTTGCCATGAGACATGGGTTGGATGTATTACAGTCTACTAGTACTAAAATAGTCCAAGTGCCTGATGGTTCCTTAGAGATTTCTGAGAGCTGTCCCGCCTGTCCAGTTCGGATTGGTGAGTGGATTATGGCCGTGGATTTCTTGGTCTTGAGACGGCTGGGAGGCTATGATGTAATCTTGGGAATGAATTGGCTCTCCAAGTACTACGCGACTATCGACTGCGAGCGGAGGGTTGTCACCTTTTGGGAGCCGGGACAAGAGGAGTATGTTTTCAAAGCATGTAGAGGTTCTCTATTTGCCTCTGTGGTCTCGGCATCGCGGGCCAAGAAGCTGATCGACAGAGGGTGTGTGGCTTACTTAGCTACCGTGGTGGAAGGACACAAGGAGGAGCCTAATGTGCAAGACATTCCCGTGGCGCGGGAATATCCTGATGTATTTCCTGCGGAGTTGCCGGGCATGCCGAGGGATCGGGAGATTGAGTTCATAATAGACTTGGTTCCCGGGACGGCCCCAGTTTCAAAGGCTCCTTATAGAATGGCCCCGGTGGAGTTAAAGGAGCTTAAGGCTCAATTGCAAGATTTACTGGACAAGGGTTTCATTAGACCTAGCGTATCTCCTTGGGGAGCTCCGGTCCTATTTGTGAAGAAAAAGGATGGATTGCTGCGGTTATGTGTGGATTATCGGGAGCTCAACAAATTAACAATCAAGAACCGATATCCATTACCGAGGATCGATGATTTGTTCGACCAATTGCAAGGTTCCCGGGTATTCTAAAAAATTGACCTTCAATCGGGATACCATCAATTAAAGATTAAGCCGGAGGATGTGCACAAAACGGCTTTTAGAACGCGGTATGGACATTATGAATTCACTGTAATGCCTTTCGGGTTGACTAATGCCCCGGCGGCATTCATGGATTTAATGAACCGCGTTTTTCAGCCTTTCCTAGACCGATTTGTCGTTGTCTTCATTGACGACATTTTAGTCTACTCTCGAAGTGACGACGAGCACGAAGATCACCTACGACAGGTTCTACAAGTGCTTCGGGAGCGGGGCCTATTCGCGAAGTTGAAGAAATGCGAATTCTGGCTTCGGGAAGTGGCATTCTTAGGGCATGTGATTTCTGAGACGGGGGTGTCTGTAGACCCCAAGAAAATTGAAGCAGTGAGGGATTGGCCGCGACCAACAAATGTCACCGAGATTCGAAGCTTTATCGGACTCGCGGGCTATTATAGGCGGTTTGTGGAAGGGTTTTCTAAAATTACCATTCCACTCACCGGCCTTACGAGAAAAGGAGCTCAGTTCATTTGGAGCGATGCCTGTGAGAGAAGCTTCCAATTGCTCAAGGACAAGTTGACAACGGCTCCAATTCTTGCTCTACCCGTTGCGGGAAAAGGGTTCGTGGTTTATAGTGATGCTTCGGGGACTGGGTTGGGGTGTGTACTCATGCAAGACGAGAGGGTTATAGCCTATGCCTCCCGGCAGCTGAAGAGTTATGAAAAGAACTACCCCACTCACTGTTGGGTTGTACTAATATGGATCTAAATAGGGAAAAAAACACCTAGAGGGGGGTGAATAGGTGTAAACAATAAACACTCAAAAATCGTTGCGCAATAAAACCCAATGCGGAAATAAAAAATAACACGCAAGATTTTTACGTGGAAAAACTCCAAACCGGAGTAAAAAACCACGGGACCGATAACACGGCGAAATCCACTAGAATTAAAACACGTACAAGGTGATATAACGTACTCACAGACGACTCAACCTTTTACCATACGCTCCTAGTCGATCTTCTCCGCTCGCTCCACGACGCTTCTCGAATCCACGATCCGCGCCCAACGCTGAATCCACAGCATCCAACGTCGAGTCCACGACGTCCGACCGAATCCACGGTCTTCACCCAGTAGCACGCTTCGAATCCACGAACGTACCTCGCTCCGAATCCACGAGAGCGGTTGCACCTTGAATATCCACAAGGCCACGCGAGTCCACGCGCCGATTTAGGGTAAATCGTTGTTTTTGGGTGGTGATGATCCGCCGAATACTTAGATTAGAAATAGATCGGAAATACCATCTAAGTATTCATTGATTTGATTCTACTCAAAATCTGAGTATGGAAAACCTAGAATCAAATCAATCAATATAGATGAAGAAACATAGAATTAATCTATTGATTTCCTTTCTTCTCTATATGTGGATTTTTCTCTTTCGGTATATTTTTCTATGTTTTACCGATTCTGCTTACCCTAAAAATGAATCATAGGGTCTATTTATAGGTTAGAAACCATTGGAAGAAGATAAGGATCAAAAACAACCTTTTCTGGAAATTTTTACGGACGGCGATCCGGATCGGAATTACTGCGATCCGGATCGTCGTAAAGAGATTGACGATTCCAGAAATCCAAGGGTTCGGGATCCGGATCGGATTGCCTGATCCGGATCGTTCATACAATTTGGAAAACATAACATTCGGGATCCGGATCACAATCTGCTGGATCCGGATTGAAGCATTGTATGAACAACACCCTTCGGGATCCGGATTGCTGGCTCTGATCCGGATCCTGAACATGTCCCATGTCCAGTTTTTGATTTTTATGCAATTAAAATTCTTCCAGGTGTTTCTACACTATAAGAAGTATTCGGATCACCAAAAATCTTTAGTTAAACATACCTGATCCTTTTGAATTCTTCTTTCTTGAGATTGAGGTATATGATCCAAAGTTCTTTCATCTTCAATCTTCAAGACTTAACACTTTCACGAAATACGCCAACTCAAATTCCGTAACAATCTCCCCCTTTGGCGGTTTCGTGACAAAACACAAATCCACAAAAGAAAATTCAAAAAGATATTTTTGTTGCTATCACCATACAACAAAAATTTACAATGGAGATCCAAAAATTAAAAACATGAGATAAACTCCTAAGACAGACTCTAGACTTAGACATCTGTAATCTCTGCACAAAGAAATCATTCTTGACAAAAGAATTCGTTAGATACCTCAAGAATTGAAACATACAAAACCAAGTACAGAGATAGAGTTTATTCTCATCATGACATTTGAAAAATCAGATATGTAAGAGAATCATAGTTAAAAACCAACATATCTTCTAAGCATTCAAAAACCAAATGTCACAAGATGTTAGTCCAACATCAACTTGTTAGTCATATTACATGCCCAAATAGTTAGTCAAATAGTTAGTAGGGACATGCAACAAATCACAAATAAAAAACCAAAGTTGAAGTTGAAGTCATACTTACCTTAATGTTCACACATTCACACAGTTTTCACATCATCATTGTTCATCATTGTTCAAGTTCTCTCTAAACTCTCTCCCCCTTTTTGTCACAAAACAAAGCCAAAACGTAGCAAAACTACAAATGTAAGGAGAGTTAAAAGTTCCATTAACTTGAAAAACCTAAGAACTGAACTAAAGTAAAGTAAAAAAGAACTAAATCCTAAAAGGTCTGCAAAATCTGCACAAAAAGAAAAGAAAGAAAATGAGTGAAAAACTAATCAATCATCAGAATCCGAGTCTTCAGAGCTCGTGCAACCCATTTTAGAGAACATCTTTTTCACCCGCTTGTTCATTGAATTGACTTTCTTAGTAATGGTAATATGAGCTGCAGTGATGAGTTCAAGCTCATTGGAGATTCTTTGCTGTTCCTTCGAAATCCGTTCCTGCTGAACAGATAATCGTTGTTGTTCTTTGAAATGGATGAGACCGATGCTTCATCATCTGGTGCGGGTGCTGGCTGTGATGGTGATGTGGCAGTGCTTGTACTGGGTTTTGTTCCGCTTGCAGGAACTGGAGTGACATGTGGCAATTTGTGAAGGGACTTGACAATGGTTGACTCATCTATCATGCTCAAACATTGATGATAAGTTGTTGAACTCGTATCAACTTGAAATTTCTTTAAGATCCTCATTATAATTAACGGAAATGGAATTCTTTCAGTGGGATGAGGATGCTCAACATATCTCGCCATTCTATTCCAGATAATGTATGGAATGTTGATATTTAACGCCGTTGCTTCTGACGGATGTCCTAAGAGATACAAAAATAGCAAGCGATCCCATCTCACGACTTTCGTCTGCATATTTGGAAGGATATTGTAACATGTGATGAAGTTTAGAAACCTGTACTCAAGACGAAGTTCTTTAGATTTGACAGATTTCTCCGTTGATTGTGTTCCCTCCAAACAAATTCCCTCTATAACTTTTTGCCACATCATGTTTGTCAAACTTACTCCCTTTAGGTAATGAATTCCTGTCTTGCTGGCTTGCATTCCCAAAACCTCACCAATCAAATGTGGAGTGATCTTAAATCTTGTGCCCTGGATATTCGTGTAAAATTCCATTGGACCGTTTTCAAACTCTCGAAGATGCCGTGCATTTGTATAGAAGGTCCTCACAAGATGCAGACAGTAGCCGAGAGTTTCTGGGAATCGGCACACTTGAATAAGGTTGGCTTGTTCAATTAAATCACCAAACTCAGGGGAGTGACCTCGTAGTTCCTCAATGTTAACATGTCTCTCGCCAATGCATTCGCGATGTGCAAAAGCTCTAAGACGATCAGCGTTAACGAATACTTCTTCCACACGTGGTGGGGAGTCAGGAGCTGTTGGCGTGTCAACATTAGTGTCCTGTCGGAGTCCAAAACGTCTAGTAATCCGTTTCTTTTCACAGAGATGGTTGGTGCAGCCATAGGTGCTTTTCCTGTATCCATGGTTGCCTTTTCCTTTGAACCATCGGAGGCGTTTCCTCTTGAACCATCAGACGCTTTTTGTTCAGGCAACGAGTCATCATCATCTGTCAATGCAGTCCAATCTACCTCATGACAGTCTACTTCTGTGTCACTGACCTGAACAAACTCGCCTTTTTGTTGAACTTTCTTGGCCCTTTTCAATTTGTTTGTAGCTCGAGTATGTACCATTGAAACCAGGAGAAGAATGATCCAAGTGAATGCCATTGCTGTGAGTGCTTTTAGGAAATTTGAAATCCTGTGAAGACCAACTCAAGAACACATGAAAAATCGTCAATTTTGAAAAATTTGAAAAATTGTACCTAGACAATCATAATCATGTAGAGAAGCCAAGAATCAAATTAGTTTTGCAAAAAGAATTTTAAAAATAGATCAATCCATGATTTTCAAAAATTCCTCTTTTATGCCCTAAAACCGAATTTTTAGAAATCGAAGCCTAAAAATTCGTTAACTTGAGAAAACCCAGCATAAAATCAAAACTAATTGACCCAGAGTTCTTATTTCAAAAGAAATTTGATCAAAAACCATTCACAAACGAAAAAGATCCATGATTTCAACTCACGTTTGAGAAAAAAGAAAAACTGTGAAAAACCGAGATTTTGATCAATAAAACTTACTTGAATCGAAGAACTTTGAGTTTGGAAGCTCCAAGATGCAAGAAATCTAGAGAGAGAAGCTCTAGAGACTTGAGAACAAAAGATTAGGGTAAAAGAAATCAAATCCCTTTGTTCTATTAAAACCCTAGCCGTGATCCGGATCGGATCGAGATGTGATCCGGATCGGCTACCCGCAGGAAGAATCCTGCGTTCGGGATCCGGATCACTTACCCCGATCCGGATCGGCTTCAACTTTTTCTCCAGAAAAATTTAGAAAAATTCCATAAAATCCAGAAAAAGTATGTAAGCACTTTACCATATCAACTTTAAACAAAAATCATCGTTTCATACAACAAGAAATAGATTATACAAAATCTATCAAAAATACTCAAAAATGAAACGAAAATTTACGAAATTAAAACACTTAAAGTTGAACAACTTCAATTACATCTATCCTGATCTTATGCGTAATGCCTTTATCAAATCATCAATTTTGGTAAAGAAAATGAAATACCAAGATCAATAGATGTTTGAAATCCCAGATAAGTTAGATAATATATCTAGACAATCTGTTGAAGGAGTGGCTCTTTGAGCATCTTTTATCAAAAATCCCACCTTATACCAACCATGAAATATGACTGAGTCAAGTATTTCAATATGCATTTCATCAACAATTTTAAAACAAAAATTTGCTTTGCATACATGGAGTATCTTTTTCTTTTTCTTTTTCTCCATGTGGTGGTAGTTTTCACACTCCTCATTGGGATGTAACTCTTTCCACATCTTTTGAGCATTTTACATTTCTTTGACTCCCCCTCAATTGGCTATCAATTATTTAATATATAAGGTATTCAACCAAAAATTGATCTCGCATTCATACTCGACTAAGCAATCAAATATGATAATGACTATACCAAGAGATCATTGAGAGAGAAATTGACTTTGATCACTTAAAAGATGACTTAATTAACATAAATGATCATTGCAACATTGAAATATTATGATATCAAAAGCATAATAAATTTCTAAATGCATAAAAGGATGCAATTAAAGTCAATTATGATTTATGCTCAATTAATGTCCTATGTACAAAACATAGATAAAGAACAAAACAAAAACAAAAACAAAACCTAACCTAAGCAAAGGTTTCAAAAAGTTATTTCAAGGAAAGCATGCCAATTGCTTTACGCAAGTGAATAAAACGTTTTTGATCCAAAGGTTTTGTTAAGATATCAGCTAATTGATCCTCAGTTGAAATATATGACAGTTGAAGAATATTTGATTCAACTAGCTCTCTAAGAAAATGATATCTAAGTTCAATATGTTTTGTTCTAGAGTGCAACACAGGGTTTTTTGAAATGTTAATAGCACTAGTGTTGTCACATAAAATGGTTACCGAAGATGCTGAAATCCGGAAATCGCTCAACACGCTTTTCATCCAAATCAATTGGGTTGAACAACTTCCTGCAGAAATGTACTCCGCTTCGGCAGTCGAGAGTGCTATGCAGTTCTGCTTTTTACTGTGCCATGCAACAAGGCAATGGCCAAGATAGAAGCATGCACCACTCGTGCTTTTCCGGTCATCCACTGATCCAGCCCAATCGGCATCTGAGTATCCAACAATATCCAAACTTGTTCCCATAGGATACCAAATTCCGAAATTGATTGTACCTTTGATATACCGGATGATCCGTTTCACCGCTTTCAGGTGAACCTCCTTCGGTGCTGATTGATATCTCGCACAAATCCCAACACTGAAGGATATATCCGGGCGACTAGCCGTGAGATATAGTAGACTTCCAATCATACTGCGATACAGTTTCTCGTCTACATTCTCACTATGTGATTCACTTCCAAGTCCCTTATGGCTAGTTCCCATTGGAGTCGGAAAATCCTTAGAATTTTCTAGATCAAACTTTTTGACCAACTCCATGCATACTTGGATTGACACAAGTGAATTCCTTCATCGTTTTGTTTAACTTGTAATCCAAGAAAATAAGTCAATTCGCCCATCATGGACATCTCAAATTCGCTTTCCATGGTCTCCGCGAATTTAGAAGCATCATTATCTCTTGTTGCTCCAAAAACAATGTCATCGACATAGATTTGAGCAACTATGAAATTGTTTTGATAATGCTTCACAAAGAGAGTCCTGTCAGCTCCCCCTCGAGTGTAGCCCTTTTCCAAAAGGTGCTTTGTCAACCTTTCGTACCATGCTCGCGGTGCTTGTTTCAGACCGTAAAGAGCCTTTTTCAGACGAAAAACATGGTTAGGTAGTTTATGATCCACAAAACCTTTCGGTTGAGCCACATAAACTTCCTCATTTAAAAACCCATTTAAAAAGGCGCTCTTAACGTCCATTTGAAATAATTTGATTTTAAAATGACAAGCAATCGCAAACAAGATACGAATGGACTCGAGTCTAGCTACAGGGGCGAAAGTTTCATCAAAGTCTATACCTTCTACTTGAGAGTAGCCTTGAGCAACTAACCTTGCTTTGTTCCTGATGATAGTACCATCTTCATTTTTCTTGTTCTTGAAGATCCATTTGGTACCTATCACATTGTGTTGCTTCGGAGGCTTCGTTAATTCCCAGACTTTGTTTCGCTCAAATTGATGGAGCTCTTCCTGCATTGCTTTAATCCAGTAGTCATCTTGGAGAGCTTCATCAACATTCTTTGGTTCGATTTGAGATACATAGCATGCAAATCCGCAAACCAATTGTCTCCGTGTTCTAACTCCTTCTTGTGGATCTCCAATGATGTTCGATTCAGGGTGATCCTTGGAGATGCGTAACGTTTGAGGTAGAGGAGTAGGCGGAGGTACACGAGATGATTCCTGCACATCAGATAAGCTTGAAGAACCGTTAGATGCATCAACATTATTATCGAAAGAATTGTTAGAAGAAGATGCATTAGCAGGTGTATCATCATCAAGAGAGATATCGAGGGTAGATTTTTCAGATTCAAAGTGAAAAGCTTCATCTACCTTAACATTTATCGATTCTACGATCGTCTTAGATTCTAAGTTAAAAACTCGATATGCTCTGCTGTTTGTAGAATAACCTAAGAAAATCCCTTCGTCACTTCGAGAGTCAAATTTTCCAAGATTCTCGCGATCACGTAAAATAAAACACCGACTCCCAAAGATACGAAAATATTTGATGTTAGGTTTTCTACAAAACCATAGTTCATATGGTGTATTCAAAGTCCCCGGGCGCAAATACACTCGATTAATAACATAGACAGCAGTGTTCACCGCTTCAGCCCAAAAATATAAAGGTAAGTTCCGGCTATGAAGCATAACACGTGCCATCTCCTGTACGACCCTGTTTTTGCGCTCGACTACACCATTTTGTTGAGGTGTGTAAGGTGCGGAGAATTCATGTTTAATGCCATTAGAAGTGCAAAAATCAATGAATTTGGAATTTATGAATTCTCCACCTCTATCACTTCTAACTCGAGTAATCCTTTCATTCTTTTCAATCATAATACGATGGCAGATTTCGAGAAAAGAATCAAAAGTATCAGCTTTTTCTTTTAAAAATGCTACCCAAGTATATCTAGAAAAATCATCAACCAATAAGAAAATATACCATTTACCTCCCAAGATGGTTGACGAGTTGGCCCCATTAAGTCCATATGCAAAAGTTCCAAAGGCCGTTTTGTACCTATGTGGTTCAAGTTCTTGTGTGCAGTCCTAGACTGTTTTCCCTTTTGGCAACCGCCACACACAATGTTTTGTTCAAAAGAAAGTTTAGGAACCCCCTTGACCACATCTTTGTTTGAAATTCTAGCAAGTTCCTTAAAGTTTATGTGACCTAGCCTTTCATGCCAAAGTGTTTCATTTTTCAAAGATGCTAGGTTACATTTTTCAGAAATTTAGTAGGAACTACATAACAATTGTTTTCTGATCTAACCCCTTTTAAAAAGAAAGCATGGTTCTTGTCAGTTACAGTACATTTATCAGATGAAAAATTAACTGAATAACCATTATCACAAAGTTGACTTATGCTTATGAGGTTAGTCTTAAGGCCATGAACAAATAACACATTTTTCAGAACCGGGCCATCTGGAATAGCTACCGTTCCCTTTCCAACAATTTTGGAAGACCGACCATCTCCGAAAACAACAAGTCCTCCGGAGATTTTCTCAAAGTTTGAAAACAGTTTTTGTCACCGGTCATGTGACGGGAACACCCGCTATCCAGATACCAAGACGAACTATCATATGCATGCAAGGAAACATTGGTAACAAGACAAGGAAAAATTTCACCTTTGCGCACCCAAACCTTTTTGGAATGCGTCGGTAATGGTCGTGAAGTTATTCTCCTAGGTGAAAGCGTCTTGTTGAAGATTGCTGCTCCTTGATGATGTCGTCTTGAGCGGTGAACTACCAAGGCTCTTTTCCTTTGAATGATTTGCATTGATTTCTGAGGAATCACCTTTTGGTAGTCATTGCAAGAGGTGCTTGAGGTGTGCGTTTGGCTCCCGTCTTGCAATTTCTCCTTATGTGCCCTGAAATGCCACAACGAAAACATACCTTAGATCTTGACGATCCCGAGGAGGATGAGTAGGCTTGTTGTCGTTGCTTGTCGTGAATTCCGGTGTCGGAGGAGGAGATACCGACTGAGGCACAAATACTGTCCCACTCGAACTTGGAATGTCTCCAGTTTGAGTGTATCCGAGGCCGAACTTATTTGTTTGACCAAGACCAAGAAGTCTGTCCAACTTACTCCTTCCAGAAGAGAATCGCTTTAAGTCATCCTTTAGTTGGAGAATGGTCTTTGTCATTTCCATTTTTCCTGTCGAGCCTCGTCGTAGAGCTTTGAGAAATAATTCGCTTTATCCACCAATTTGTATGTTCTTTCTCGAAAAGCTCATTGGACTCTTGAAGGGAAACATTTGCTTTTACTAGATTATCCCTTTCCACTTCAAGAGCGTTTGAGAGAGAAGATGCCCTTTTTGCTTCTTCTTCGAGATCCTGCAATCTCCCTCTCAAACTCCGGTTTTGCTTTGCCAGTTTCTTTGAATCCCTCAAAAGCTTATGGTAGGCAAGAGCAAAATCTTCACCTTCAGAATTGCTCGATTCGCTGTCCGTAGCGTTCTTTTCAACAAGGGAGGAGTTGGACATGGAATCGGAGGTACTAGCCATCAAGCACATGAAGGGTGAAGATGTCACGCCCCGAGTCCGCCAATTTGTACGGTTCGGGCACGCCAACAGACCCGCCAATCGGGTATGACCTTTCACTACCCGAAAGGAACGGTAACATCCATAATAACACAACAAGTGTATGCGGAAGCTCAATATCAGAGTACTAAAAATCACTATAAATTTGAACTTTCATTTTATAAACAAACAGTTTAAGCGATAATGAAAGCATACAAGAGTGAACCATAACTTAAATTTATTACACTTTACATCTCTGAACTTGCAAATAAATTTATTACAATTCCTTTACATAAATTCCTCACCATACAATGTTCACTCAAGAAATATATAAAAGGGATACCTCTGCTAGACCCTCTAGGTCTCTATGCTGCTGGGCCCTTGCCCCTGTCGTATGCCTCGCCGTCTGCATCTGAACCGTCTCGTCCGCTGTATCCACACCCGAACCTGTGGGGGGGGTCACCCAAGGGGTGTGAGAACTCCGACAGAGTTCCCAGTGGGTTCAACCACCGAGAAAAAGTGTCCTACACCACTTGGTCCAATGGAAGCAATAATAATAGTGCTAGGAAACTAAAATCCTCAATATCAAAATGCTGCTATGCAATATAATATATCACTGCACTATACTATCTGTGTCTAATCACCAACCATCACTACTCTTGTCTAGCCACACTAGGCTGCTAAGCACCAACTCGGCCACTATGCCGCTGTAAACAGGGTCAAACTAACCCGGCCACCTTGGCCACTCTAATTTCTCTTTATTCTTTAAATTCTGGTGCTTTAGTTCAAGTTAACCCTCAGAAATTCTTATCCAACGGGCCCCAGCCCGGTAGTCCTGCTACCATAAGATAAGATTTCTAAGGTTGCCGATAGCACCCGCAAGTGCTACCCCGCCCAACGGGGAACTTGTCCTACGGGTCACTGCCCGGGAGAGGGACACTGCCCTTGGCTCCGACAAGGCTACTTTTTACCCCCGAAGGTACGCTCGTTTTATCTTTATTTTCTTTCTTTTCTTTTCTTTTTCTTTCTCTTTTTGCTTTAGTTCTTAGCCTCTTTGCCTTTGAACACTTGCTTTTCTTTCTTATTCGAGCTTGTAGCTCCCTTTTGCCACTGGCAAATCTCTTTCTCTTTCCTTTGAGCGTTTAGCTCTTTGCTTTCACTTTAAGCCTTTCGAAAGTACCTCGTCCGACGGGTCACTGCCCAGGGAGTCCTGCTCCACTTGACGAGTCTCAAATTCGAAGGCGCCATTTACATTTTCTTTATGCTTTTAGCCACTTTTAGCTTGCTTTTAATCTTTGCCTTTTTGCAATAATTTTTCCTCTTATCCTAGGTCTTGCCATAAGGATAACTAGAGAGTCTCCTGGACTCTTAAACATTTCTCTTTTATTTCTTTAACTCAAATTGAAGTTAAAGTTATTATCCATTTGCCCAGACACCCTATGACTTTCTAGGGTTGTATTTGTTCACTTCTTTAACCTTGGGATCTTATCCCACTTTCCTGATTCCTCACTGAATCCTAGAGTTAACTTAACTCTATTTTGCTGTTCCACTTATAACTTAGAGTTACACTGACTCTAATTTTCCTATTCCCTTTCATATCTCCGCACTTGATCTGTTTCTCATCTTTCCTTTCATGTCTCCACATTTGATCCATTTTCCCATCTTCCTGCCTGTGAGTTTAAACTCCTCTAGTTTAACTTAGGTTCCCTTTACCTAAGTTCCATGTCACATATGTCCTAGAGTTCTCTGACTCTATGTTGATCACTAGCTCTCCTTAGGTTTCTTTTACCTAAGTTCCATGTCACATATCTCCTAGAGTTCCTTGACTCTATGTTGATCACTCTATCCAGTGTCCTTAGGTTATCACCTAAGACAATGCCACATTCTATCAATGTCCTTAGGTTATCTCCTAAGACAATGCACTCTCGTTAAATCCTAGGATAACTCCTAAGTTTGATGTCACTCGTCAAACCCCTAAACTAGGTTTTCTCCTAGTCTTACTACCAACAGTTCTGTTCCTTATGTCACATGATTCCTAGGGTTATACCCTAACATGATCACAATCATAATAGCTATTCATTTTCGTGCATGCAGTTATTTTCATCTCATTCATAAATAGTAATTATTTCTACGCATGCATATTCATCATATATCTTTGGCAACCAACAGTTGCACTTTCCTCTGTGTCCCTGTGCACAAGCACATTTATTCTTCTATCTCTGGCAACCAACAGTTGCACTTTTTCATCTGAATCCATCTACACAGGCAATCATAATCATAATTACCTAACGCCTCTAACAGGCTACTATCATGCTTCGAATCGAAAAGCAAAGGAGCAAGGGGAGAGGTCACCCAATTTCGGCAGAATCCCCCACCTTGTGGTGTCCCCAATTGCTTGTAGACACTTGCAATTGGTCTCCGCGCGATTCCACTTGTTTCCTTGAGCTTGCACGCAAAACGGTGCACATCCTCGAGTCCGCACGCAAAACGGTGCACGTCCTCCAAACCTGCACGCAAAACGGTGCACGTTAATAAAACTCGCACGCAAACGGTGTACGTCATTTTAGCCTGCACGCAAAACGGTGCGCGTGAACTCAATCTGCACGCAAAACGGTGCACTTACCTCAAATCTGCACGCAAAACGGTGCACGCTTTACTATAGGGTTGCACGCAAAACGGTGCACGTTTTTCTAGCCCTGCACGAAAAACGATATATATTATTAGAAACTGCACGCAAAACGGTGCGCGACAAAATGATCTGCACGCAAAACGGTGCACGTACCTCGAATCTGCACGCAAAACGGTGCACGATCTACTGTAGGATTGCACGCAAAAACGTGCACGTTTTCTAATCCTGCACGAAAAATGATGTATAATATAGAGACTGCACGCAAAACGGTGCGCGACAAAATGATCTGCACGCAAAACGGTGCAATGCTTAACTGTAAGGTGCACGCAAAACGGTGCATATTTTTCTTGTCCCTGCACGCAAATCGATGCAAAATATTAGACTTTGCACGTAAAACGGTGCACAACAACTCAATCGGTGCGTAAAACGGAGCACGTACCTCGGGTTGGCACGCAAAACGGTGCACGTTTTCCTTTTTCAACGTTGCACGCAAAACGTGCACGTTTTCAAGTTTGCGCCCAAACTGCGCATTTTTGCCCGAATCCGCACGCAAAACGGTGCATTTTTCTACAACTTGCACGCAAAATGAGGCGCGCCAAAACTGCTCCGCCCGACAGTCTGCGCAGTAAAACTGCACAGTGTATAATTCGATTTCTAACACCAACACGGTACGGGGTCAACTCCAAACCCAAGAAGGCCTAAAAACTGTGCCAAAAATACCGTAAAAATAACGTGCGGGGCTTACCTCGTAAGTTGCGCCGTTCCATCTCATAAAATTTCCTCCTCTTCTCTCTCTCTCTCTTTCTCTCTCGAAGCTCTCTCGAAGCTCGGTCGGGAGAAGAACAGAAAGGAGAGGAGGAAGGGTCTGCAGGGAGAATGAAGAAGAAGAAAAGAAAAAGAAAGAGAAAGAAAGGAGAGTGGTCCGTGAACCGGGTCTACGGAACCGCCCAATGGAAAATCACCAGGTGGCGGTCCACCACAAGGGGGCGCGCACCGTCTAGGGAGCGCACCCAACGCCACGCGGCGCGCGCAGGACTCATCTGTGCGCGCCAGCTGTGCGCATTGCGCAGCGCGCCACACGCCTTGGAAAATTCGTTTTTGTCCCGTTTTCTGTCCGTTTTTAGTCCGTTTCCGTCCAAATTTGACAGGCGGCTTCGTTTCGGCTTAATTTATCACAGAAAATTTTAAATTTTTCAGTTTGGGCCATTTCTGGTCACCAAAAGCCCCGCTGTATCCAGAATCATTGGCGGACCCCGTTCTCGCAATCCGGGTATCCGATCAACCGAAATTTTTACCGTGATCTTAAAACATATTACACAGCTCCCTAATTTTCTCAGAATTTTTCGACACTGTTGGCGGAGCCCTTTCCCACTATCCGGCCTCCGATTAACGCGAATTTTTCTGTGGCCTTAAAACATATTTACGGGGCTCCCGTAATTTTTTTTTTCGGAATTTTCGACACTGTGAATTTTCCACTAAAAATCTGGGCCCCCTTTCTCCAATAAATTTTTAGATCTCTCCATTTTAACCCGAATTGGGCCAACTCGCGTCCAAATGTTCCTACTTCCCCCAACTTCATAACCTAGTATTTCATGAAGACCACTTTATTTCATTTATTCTGTGCCGAAAATTCGGTACATTACGAGGATATGTAGTGGACGCGTGGAATGCTGTCGCGTTGTCTTCTTCATCACTTGAGGATGACTCATTTGACGTTGAGTTGTCATCCTAGGTGACGACTTGCATCGCTTTCTTCTTTGCCGGATTCTTGTTGGGACACTCCGTTGCAATGTGGCCGTAGCATCGACATTTGAAGCAGCTGTACTGACTTGTCCCTCTGAACTTTTCTTATCCTTTGAGAAGTTCTCTTGCTTTCTTGACTTGTAGCTTGAAGAACCTTTGCCTTTCTTGGACTTTCCGAAGGATGGAGTTTTGCTTGGATTACCCCTTCGAAAGTTGCGGCGAAACTTCCTTGTCAAGAGAGCGAGCTGCTTCTCAAAGTCCTCCATAGATAGGTTCTCGTCATCGTCCGAGGAGGATGAATCCGCGTCTTCTTCTTTAGTTGATTTCAATGCATAACCTGAAGACTTAGAAGAGGATGCTTTTCCAGAAGAATAGTTAGTAGGAAATGTCATTTCATAAGTTTGTAAAGCACCTACTAATTCTTCTACACGCATTTCGTCCGGGTGTTTAATTGTTTCAATGGCTGCGACCTTGGGGCGAAATCGTTCAGGAAGAGTTCTTAAGCTTTTTCTTACAACTTTAAATTCTGGAATCTTCTCTCCCAAGTTAGCTCATGAGTTTACGATGTCTTGCAATCGTGTGTAATAGTCAGTGAAAGATTCATTCTCTGCCATAGAGATAGAGTCAAACTTGCTCGTAAGCATTTGCAGTTTCTGAATCTTCACAAGGTTAGTTCCCTCATGCGTAACTTGAAGAACATCCCAGATTTCTTTCGCAGTCTCACATGCCGAGACGCGAGAGAACTCTGTTTGTGACAAAGCATTAAATAAAGCATTAATTCCTTTGCCATTGTAAGAAGAAGAATCTATCTCTTCCTTGGTCCATTTCGACCTAGGTTTTAAGGTGCGAACATCAGAAATAGTTTCAGTTGGATTAGACCATCCTAATTCAATTGATTGCCACACCCTTTCGTCGATGGAAATTAAAAAGGCTTTCATCCGTACTTTCCAGTACGCATAATTTGTTCCATCAAAGAAAGGGGGTCTATTGATGTTTCCACCTTCAACCATTGTTTACAACCCTATTCCCGCTCTGATACCACTTGTTGGGTTGTACTAATATGGATCTAAATAGGGGAAAAAACACCTAGAGGGGGGTGAATAGGTGTAAACAATAAACACTCAAAAAATCATTGCGCAATAAAACCCAAAGCGGAAATAAAAAATAACACGCAAGATTTTTACGTGGAAAAACTCCAAACCGGAGTAAAAAACCACGGGACCGATAACACGGCGAAATCCACTAGAATTAACACACGTACAAGGTGATATAACGTACTCACAGACGACTCAACCTTTTACCATACGCTCCTAGTAGATCTTCTCCGCTCGCTCCACGACGCTTCTCGAATCCACGATCCGCGCCCAACGCTGAATCCACAGCGTCCAACGTCGAGTCCACGACGTCCGACCGAATCCACGGTCTTCACCCAGTAGCACGCTTCGAATCCACGAACGTACCTCGCTCCGAATCCACGAGAGCGGTTGCACCTTGAATCCACAAGGCCACGCGAGTCCACGCGCCGATTTAGGGTAAATCGTTGTTTTTGGGTGGTGATGATCCGCCGAATACTTAGATTAGAAATAGATCGGAAATACCATCTAAGTATTCATTGATTTGATTCTACTCAAAATCTGAGTATGGAAAACCTAGAATCAAATCAATCAATATAGATGAAGAAACATAGAATTAATCTATTGATTTCCTTTCTTCTCTATATGTGGATTTTTCTCTTTCGGTATATTTTCTATGTTTTACCATTCGATGCTTACCCTAAAAATGAATCATAGGGTCTATTTATAGGTTAGAAACCATTGGAAGAAGATAAGGATCAAAAACAACCGTTTCTGGAAATTTTTACGGACGGCGATCCGGATCGGAATTACTGTGATCCGGATCGTCGTAAAGAGATTGACGATTCCAGAAATCCAAGGGTTCGGGATCCGGATCGGATTGCCTGATCCGGATCGTTCATACAATTTGGAAAACATAACATTCGGGATCCGGATCACAATCTTCTAGGATCCGGATTGAACCATTGTATGAACAACAACCTTCGGGATCCGGATTGCTGGCTCTGATCCGGATCCTGAACATGTCCCATGTCCAGTTTTTGATTTTATGCAATTAAAATTCTTCCAGGTGTTTCTACACTACAAGAAGTATTCGGATCACCATTAATCTTTAGTTAAACATACCTGATCCTTTTGAATTCTTCTTTCTTGAGATTGAGGTATATGATCCAAAGTTCTTTCATCTTCAATCTTCAAGACTTAACACTTTCACGAAATACGCCAACTCAAATTCCGTAACACTCACGATCTCGAGCTTGCCGCGGTGATTTTTGCACTGAAGATATGGCGGCATTACCTCTACGGGGAACATTGCGAGATTTACACGGATCACAAAAGCCTCAAATATTTGTTCACTCAGAAGGAATTAAACCTGAGGCAGCGTCGATGGCTGGAACTCCTAAAAGATTATGATGTTAGCATCTTGTACCACCCGGGGAAAGCAAATGTGGTGGCCGACGCGCTAAGCAGGAAGTCCGTGGAAAATCTCGCCATGATCATCACCGACCAATACCCGTTGCAATCTGAAATGAGACGGATGGGCTTGGAGTTTGTGGCTTCCGGTGCACCCGCGAAGCTTATGACGCTCGTTGTGCAACCTACCTTGTTGAAGAGAATTAAAGAAAAGCAAATGGCAGATGAAAAGCTCCAAAAGGTAAGGTTTGATTTAGAAAGCGGCGAAGCAAGGGATTTTACTGTGGATTCTGAGGAATCCTAAGGTTTCGGGGTCGGTGTGTGTACCTAATGACGAGGATATTCGTGAAATGATCCTTCAAGAAGCACATCGATCGCCGTATACTATCCACCCCGGCGGCACAAAAATGTATAAGGACTTGAAGGCACAGTTTTGGTGGCCAGGCATGAAGAAGGATGTTGGACACTTCGTGGCTAGATGCTTAGTGTGCCAACAAGTCAAGGCGGAACATAGACTCCCTGCGGGCAAGCTTCAAAATTTACCGATTCCCGTGTGGAAATGGGAGAACATCGCTATGGATTTTATCGTGGGCTTGCCTCGGTCTCAAGCAGGACACGACGCGATTTTGGATGGTTGTGGATAGGTTAACCAAGGCGGCTCATTTCCTGCCTGTCCACACCACCTGGTCTAGGGATAAATTGGCGCAGTTGTATATTGATGAGATTATGCGCCTTCATGGAGTTCCTGTTTCTATAGTGTCAGATCGGGATCCCCGATTCGTGTCACAATTTTGGAAGAGCTTCCATGAGACTTTGGGAACACGCCTGGATTTCTCTACGGCTTATCATCCTCAGAGCGATGGTCAATCTGAGAGGACCAATCAAATCCTCGAAGATATGCTCAGGGCGTGTGTCCTGGATTATGGCCCAGGGTGGCAGCGATATTTGCCGATGGCGGAGTTCGCCTACAATAACAGCTATCAAGCCAGCATTGGAATGGCACCTTTTGAGGCACTATATGGCAGAAAGTGCAGGTCTCCACTGCATTGAGTGAGGTCGGCGAGAGATCATCATGGGTCCTGATGTATTGCAAGAAGCCGAGGAAAAGGTGCAAATTGCGCGTCAACGTCTGGTGACAGCGCAAAGTCGGCAAAAGAGCTATGCGGACAAAAGGCGGCGCGACCTAGAGTTTAAGGTCGGGGATCATGTATTTTTGAAGGCGTCGCCCACGAAGGGGGTAGTGCGATTTGGGATGCGGGGAAAGTTGAACCCTCATTTTCTTGGACCTTATGAGGTTTTGGAGCGGGTTGGCCCAGTGGCCTATAAAATAGCTTTGCCCCCAGATTTGGCAGGAATTCATGATGTATTTAATGTGTCACAACTCCGCCAGTATGTCCACGACCCGACGCACATAATCAACCACCCACCCTCGATCTACGGGAGGATATGAGCTACGATGAATTCCCGTATAAGATTGTTGATCGGCGTGATAGGAAGCTAAGGAACCGCTCCATCCCTTATGTGAAAGTGCTTTGGACAAGGCATAGCGAGGAGGAGGCCACGTGGGAGCCTGAGGCTGTGATGCGGGAGCACTATCCTCGCTTGTTCGAGGAATAAATACCAAGGTACGTGAGTTTTAGTTTCGCGGACGAAACTCCTAAAGGAGGGGAGGATGTAGTGCACCGATTTCTGCAAAATAGCGAAACTCGGTAAAAATACTTGTAACACGTTTCAAATATGATTACAAGTGGGTTAGAAGCGTTTCGAATCAACGCAAAAGCCGTTGAGTCGAAAAGTGAGTTGTGGTTGAGAAACGAAGCCTCAAGTTTGCAAAATTGGGACTCGTGTTCGCCGAGTTCGTAAAATGGCAAACTTCGGCAAGAAGACTTGTAACATGTTTTAAATATGATTACAGTCGAGTTCGGTGCGTTTCGGGCTGACGCGAAGGGCATCGGGTCGAAAAGTGACTTGAACCCGAGGACTTAGCAAATTCTGGAATTTCCAGAAATTTGTGATCGCGAAGCTTTTTTGGAGCCCTGTTTCGGAGACTTTGAGTGCCCCAAAAATTTAAAAGAAATCGTGGGGTGTCTCACAAAAGTTTTCTGATTAAAAGGGACGAAAAACCTAGGTGAGCGATTAAGGAAAAATTGGAGAACGAAGCGAAGAAAAATGCTTCGTGAATTCTGAAACTGCAGTTTTTGACAGTGCAGTTTATCGCGAAGCTTTTTCGGAGCCCTGTTTCGGAGACTTTGAGTGCCCCAAAAATTTAAAAGAAATCGTGGGGTGTCTCACAAAAGTTTTCTGATTAAAAGGGGAGAAAAACCTAGGTGAGCGATTAAGGAAAAATTGGAGAACGAAGCGAAGAAAAATGCTTCGTGAATTCTGAAACTGCAGTTTTTGGACAGTGAAGTTGATCGCGAAGCTTTTTCGGAGCTCTCTTTCGAGGGCTTAGAGTAGTCCAAAAATTTAAACAAAATCGTGGGAAGTTTAAGAAAAATTTGTAGATTAAAGAGGCGAAGAAAAATTACAATTTTGATTTCTCAGTTGACGGGAAAACGTGGTGAAAGAGGGCTACCCGAAATTGCTCACTGCAGGAAAAACTGCAGGAAAAAGGGGGCAGTTTTGAGATATTTTTGAAATTGAGGGGCATTTTAGTAAATCCCCCTTTTTCCCCAACCACCCTCCTGCAGGGAATTAATTCTCTTTCTCTCTCTCTTTCTCTCTCTCTCTTTCTCTCTTTCCTGCAGGAGCAAGAAACGAAAGAAAAAGGAGAAGAAGAAGAGAAAGAGAAGAAGAAAAAGGAGAAGAAGAAGAGAAAGAGAAGAAGAAAAAGAAGAAGAAGAAGAGGAAGGAGGAGAAAGAAGAAGGAAGGAAGAAGGTATTAGATATTTTCACTCTCTCTCTATTTCTATCTCTCTCTCTCTCTCTCCCTCCTCTTTCTTGGCTGGTAGGAGGAAGAAACAAAGAAAATGGAGGGGGGGTGCACCCTGCGCCTGCTGCTGCTGGCTGGGTCACCAACAGCTGCTGCTGCTGGTTAAGCAGCCAGCAGAGCCAGCAGCAGCAGCATTGGCTGCTGCTGGCTGGGCTACCAGCAGCTACTGCTGCTGGTTAAGCAGCCAGCAGCAGCATGAGCTGCTGCTGCTGGCTGAGCCAGCAGCTGCAGCAGCAGCATTTGCTGCTGCTGTTTGCTACCTGCAGCAGCCTTTACAAAAAAAAATGAGGAGGGGAAACCCTGCTGCCTGGGCAGCCATGGTGGCTGCGCAAGGCAGCTTCAATGCTGCCTTGCGCAGCCTGTAGCAAGCCCTGCTGCCTGGGCAGCAGTTGTGCAAGCTGCTGCCCAGCAGCAGGTTGTCTTGATCAAAAAAAAAAAAAAAAAAAAAAAAAAGTAAAGCTTGGCAGCTGCACTTGCAGCTGCCTTGGCAGCTGCAACATGCAGCTGCAGGGCTGCTGCATTGCATGCAGCAGCAACTGCTGCTTGGGCAGCAGCCATACATGCTGCTGCCCAGCAGCAGGGGCACTTATACAATAAAAAAAAAGAGAAGAAAATAGAAGAAGAAATGAAGAAAAGAAGAGAGGAGAAAAAGATTCTTCTTTTCTCTTTTCTTCAATAAGAATAGATATAATTCTTCTCTTTTCTTTTCTCCAATGAGAAAAGAATGCAATTTCTCAAGTTTGCCAAATGCAAAATCGATAAATTGGGGGAAATTGCTCAAATGAGCTTTTCTCAAATTTTCTGGAGCATTTTGACCCATGGTCGAGTTGAGCAAGTTTCTTTTTAGCACTATGCCATGGGAGGATTATTCTCCTCCCATTTTTATGAACCAATCAGAAATTAGCCTTTTGGTGGGAAAATGATCAAATAGGAACTTTCCCCTTTTAGTTGTCAAAAGAGGTTTAGTTTTATCGTCTTATTGAATTAGTAAATCATGTAAAAGAAATTGCTTTATCTTTTGCTTTCCTTACAATGTAGGGAAGCCTCACGGATCCAAGGAGCTAAAATTGTCTCCTTTAAGAACTAAGGGAACACATCGAGGTGGGGGATTCTATCGAGCGAGGGTGACCTTCCCCTTATCTTTTGCTTTTCTTAGAAGCATGTTAATAGAGTGGCTAGGATAGTATTTCATGCTTGTACAGAAGTGGTTTGTGGTATATGGAAATTTGACTTAGGAGAAAACTTAGATTAGGCTCTAATGTGTGGCATTCACTATAGGACTTCACGAGTGGCATGCTTGCTTGAGTCAATTAAGTGTGTAGATGGAATTAGGGCCTAATTTAGAGTTATGTCTCTAAGGAAAGCATAGTTTAGTTGAGGTTAAAATCCAAAGTATTTGAAATCCCTAGAGTTGTCATAGGGAGTTGGGTTAATATACCTACACTTTAACTTCAACTTGAGCATAATGAAAGTTAAGAATTGAGTCTAAGGGACTTATGTACCTTGAGGCATGGACCTAGGGTAAATGTATGAGTATATTAAAAGACAAGCTAAAAGCTTAATTGCAAAGAAAGACAAGGGCCAAGAGGCAATGTGAGCTATAAGCTCGAATGAAAAGGAAGCTATATGCTAAAGAGCAAAAGGAAAGGCAAAGGTTAAAAGAGCAAAGAGGCTAAATGCAAAGTAATAAAAGAGATAATAAAACGAGCGTACCTACGGGGTGAAACGCGGCCCATGTTGGAGTAGCAGGCAGTGTCCCTCTCCCGGGTAGAGACCCGTTCGGGACGTTTCTCCCGTAGGGCGGGGTAACACTTGCGGGTGTTATCGGCAACCTTAGAGGACTTGTCTTATGGCAGCATGTCTGGGCTAGGGCCCGTTGGGCAAGTTTCTCCGAGGGTTTAGCAACTTGAACTGAAACACAAAGAAAGGTAATGAAAGTTATTCGACAAGGGACAGGTTGGTTAGAATGGCATCCTACAGCGACATAGAGCTATGTCATGGCAAAGGTAAAAGTATTAAGCATGCTAGCTAAGATTTACAGCTTTTATTTACTGTATTTCATTCTCTATTATATTGCTTCCATTAGACTAAGCGGTGCAGGGCATTTTCTCTCGGTGGTTGAACCCACTGGGAACTTGGTTGTAGTTCTCACACCCTTTGGGTGACATCCCCACAGGTCCAGGCACATCGGGCGAGGCACGCGACAGGGGCAAGGGCCCAGCAGAGTAGCGACCTAGCAGTCTAGAGTCGCCAGTACCATTTTGGAGTTTTATTTTCTTGAGCGAACTTTTGTATGTGAGGAACAATGTAACTTTAAATGTTTAAGTTTCAAGTTGGAAAAGAAAGAAAAAAAAAATATGGATGGATTTTGTATTGTAGTTTCATGTTAAAAGAGAGTTGTATTGTAAACAAAAGTGTTGTTTTCGCTCAAGTGATGTACTTTCATTTCTTCTAACTATTTGTTTGAATGATTGAAGTTTAAATTCATAGATCTCTCCTCTGATCGCTTACTCTTCCGCTATATTGAATGAAATTGTTGGATAAACCGTTCCTTTCGGGTTCT
Source organism: Tillandsia fasciculata (assembly GCA_029168755.2). Classification (NCBI taxonomy): domain Eukaryota; kingdom Viridiplantae; phylum Streptophyta; class Magnoliopsida; order Poales; family Bromeliaceae; genus Tillandsia; species Tillandsia fasciculata. The sequence goes on along the minus strand of JAQOTM010000590.1, from coordinate 68,619 downwards.
GAAAGGTCATGCC
>JAQOTM010000590.1:0-68506 GCA_029168755.2 Tillandsia fasciculata | reverse complement strand
TGGTTACCACCAATTAAAGGTGAAGGCCGAGGATATTCCTAAGACTGCTTTCAGATCACGGTACGGGCATTATGAGTTTACAGTTATGCCGTTTGGATTGACTAATGCCCCTGCCGCCTTTATGGACTTGATGAACAGGATATTTCGGCCATTTCTGGATCGCTTTGTGGTGGTGTTCATTGATGATATCCTGGTTTACTCCCGGAGCGAGGCCGAGCATGAGGAGCACTTGAGGACTGTGCTACAACTTCTACGGGAGAAGAAGTTGTATGCCAAGCTGGCGAAGTGCGAGTTTTGGCTTCGGGAGGTAGCTTTCTTGGGCCATGTGATTTCCGCCGCCGGTGTAGCTGTAGACCCGGCGAAGATTGAGGCAGTTCGTGATTGGCCCCGACCGACGACTGTATCAGAGGTGCGCAGCTTCATGGGATTAGCTGGTTATTATCGTCGGTTTGTGGAAGGCTTTGCGAAGCTTTCCACACCCCTCACTCGGTTGACGCGTAAAGGGGTTAAGTTTATCTGGAGTGAGGACTGCCAGAAGAGCTTCGAGGAGCTGAAGGACAGACTGATGACTGCTCCTATCCTTTCCCTCCCTGTTATGGGGAAAGGATATGTGATCTACAGTGACGCATCGCACAGTGGACTGGTTGCGTGTTGATGCAGGATGGGAGGGTAATTGCTTATGCATCGAGACAGCTCAAGGATTACGAGAAGAATTACCCTACCCACGACTTAGAGCTCGCTGCCGTGGTGTTTGCACTGAAGCTTTGGCGCCATTACCTGTACGGGGAGCATTGTGAGATCTACACCGACCACAAGAGCTTAAAGTATCTGTTCACACAGAAGGAGCTGAATTTGAGGCAGCGCAGGTGGTTAGAGCTACTAAAGGATTATGATGTGGACATCCTTTACCACCCAGGCAAGGCTAACGTGGTCGCTGATGCATTGAGCCGGAGAGCAGTCAGAGTTTGTCTATGTTGATCACAGACCAGGCGCCCCTATTGAGGAGATGAGACGGCTCGAGATAGAGGTTGTGTCCCCTGGGGTCTCTGCTAGACTGACGTCATTAGTCGTGCAGCCCACTCTGCTGGACAGGATCAGGGAGAAACAGAGTGAGGACCCCCACTTGACCAGGATTCGAGATCAGCTTCCGAGTGATCAGTCAGGGGACTTTACAGTGGATGCTGCGGGAGTACTGAGGTACAGGGACCGAGCATGTGTGCCAGTGGATGCTGAGATCAGAGAGCAGATATTGAGAGAGGCCCATTATACACCTTATACCCTTCATCCTGGGGGACTAAGATGTATAAGGACCTCAAGGCACATTTTTGGTGGAATGGCATGAAGAGGGATGTCGGGAGATTTGTGGCCCAGTGTTTAACTTGTCAGCAAGTAAAAGCTGAGCATCGGGTGCCAGCTGGCAAGTTACAAAGTCTCCCATCCCTGAGTGGAAATGGGACCACATTACCATGGACTTTTGTGGTCGGATTGCCGAGGGCACAGGGCGGAGCAGATGCTATCTGGGTAGTGGTGGATCGACTTACCAAGTCAGCGCACTTTTTGCCTATGCAGACTACTTGGCCACTCGATCGACTAGCCCAGTTATACCTTGATGAGATTGTGAGATTGCATGGAGTACCCGCCTCCATTGTGTCAGATAGAGATCCGAGGTTTGCCTCGCGTTTTTGGGGGAGTTTGCAGACTGCGATGGGGACTCAGCTCAGATTCAGTACAGCTTTTCATCCACAGACTGATGGGCAGTCAGAGCGGACCATACAGATCTTGGAGGACATGCTGAGGGCTTGCGTCTTGGATTTCGGCGGAGGTTGGATTCGGCACTTATCCTTGGTTGAGTTTGCGTACAACAACAGCTTTCAAGCGAGCATACAGATGGCTCCGTTTGAAGCGTTGTATGGACGCAAGTGCCGATCACCACTTTATTGGAGTGACGTAGGCGAGAGACGGACCTTGGGGCCAGATATACTGCTAGAGGCAGAGGAGAAGGTCCGGGTGATTCGACAGCATCTTCAGACCGCTCAGAGCCGACAGAGGAGCTATGCTGATGTTCGGCGACGAGACTTAGAGTTTCAGGTTGGAGATCATGTATTTCTGAAAGTCTCGCCGTCCAAGGGGATCAGGAGGTTCGGCATTCGCGGGAAACTCAGCCCCCGATACATTGGACCATTCGAGGTGTTGGAGCGTATCGGGCCTGTTGCTTATCGACTTGCACTTCCCCCGAGACTGGCTGGTGTCCACGATGTTTTCCATGTTTCCACACTGAGGAGGTACGTCTTCGACCCGTCGCACGTCATCGACTTTGCACCCCTCGAGATCAGCGAGGATTTGAGATATGAGGAGCGCCCAGTGCGGATTCTTGATCGGGAGGTGAAAGAATTGCGCAATCGGACCATTCCCTATGTGAAGATCCTTTGGAGCAATCATGATGAGCGCGAGGCGACGTGGGAGCCGAGTCAGAGATGATGGACGCCTACCCCTACTTGTTCGAGGCTCTGGATTGAGGTATGATTTTAGTTTCGAGGACGAAACTTTTGTTAGTGGGGGAGGATGTAGTGTCCCAGTTTTCCCCTGTGTTTTTCCCTGTTTCGGGGTGTGGAACACCTAGTGTTGGTGTGTTGGGCCCAACATGTCAAAGGGATGTGTTGTTTGGACTCAGGGTGGTTTTGGAAGCAAGCCTGACCTTCGGCTGACTTTGCCGAATTTTAGGAATGGAATCAGGCCAAACGGAGGCCGTATTTGGATTCAGCGCGGAAAAACGCTTGAAAACGGCTATTTACTTATTTAATTTGGAGTCCGGATGCCCAAAAACGGACCCCCGGAAGTTTTCTGCGCAAAATGGTGCACGGGGGGAGTCTGTGGACCGGCCGGGACACGTGGCGCCTCTTATTGGGCCGGCGCACGGCTCCCGGTCCACGGAGCGGGCCGCCGGTGCACGGTGCACCGGCGGGCCACGTGGCAGGCGCCCGTTGGTCCGGTCCAGGGCGCGCGGCGCACGGGAGGGTGCGCGGGCAGCGCGGGCAGGCCGGGCAGGCGCTGGGTCAGGCGCGGTGCACGGTGGACCGGGGCGCGCCACGTGGCGGCCCCGGATTGGCCGGCTCATGTGCGCGCGGCGCACGCAACACCGCGCGGTGGGCGGCCGTACGCGCAGCGGGCGCGCGTTGACGGACCGGCGCCCGTGTCGGGCGGGCGGCGCCGCGCCACGTGGCGCCACGCCATTGGCGGGCGCCACCCACGCGGCCGACCCGGCGAGGGGGACACGTGGCGCTCCCCGCTGGGCCCGCACGGCTGCCGCCTGTTTGGCGGACGCGTGGCGGGCCCTGGGCGGGTCGGACGGGGCGGTGGCGTGCGGCCGGATCCGGTGCGCGGCTGGGCTGGGCCGGGCCGCACTGTAGCGCGCCCGGAATCTGGCGGGCCGGCCGCACTGTAGCAGCCCGAAATCCCCACTGCGCCCGAAAGTGGGGACATATTGGGGATTTTCCAATTGTTTTGTTGGGCCTATTTAAAGGCCCCTCCCCTCTCTTTTTGGGCTTTTTCCGAGAGATAGAGAGAGAACCAGGGAGAGAGGTGAGAAGAGAAGTTGTTCCTCTCACATTTTTCTACCTCGTGGTGCGTTCCCAGATTTTCGGGAAGATCGACAGCGGCGTTCCGGATTTTACAGTGTGCCTCGGTTTTCCCCCATTTCGGCCCGTTATCGTCGCATTTCAGTCCGAGGAGTCCCCTGCGCAGTACAGGAGTCCGATTTCGACGATTTCTTCGCCAGTGTGTTCCTAAGAGGTAGGGCTTCGTTTTTCGTGTTGATGGTTTCTCTGGATTCCGATTCTTTGGCACGATTCCCGAGGTGATTTGACACCCCATTTTGCTGTTTGGATTTTTGGACAGCGGCGACTTCGACGAATTGTTTCTCAGCGTAGGAATATCGGATCGAGGCGATTCAAGAGTCGATTTTGGGTATTTTTCGCGAGGAACGCAACCGTGATTTTTCTGGGATTTTAGGAGCTCGGGACAGAGGTGAAATTCCTCGTTTTGCGTGCTGATTTTAAAACAGCAAATGTGTGTTTGGAACTGTATATTTACACCGTGTACACTTGTGTGATGTTGTAGGATATTGTTGCAGCTGACGGTGTGTTTAGAGGACAGCGGGTATTTTCTGGGTATTGTGCACGCTTTTCGAGGTGGGTGGTTGCGTATCCCTCTTTGTTGACTTGCACACTAGGAATAAAGAGTTTCCCAATTATACATGTGATAGATAACTTGTGATATATGAACCTATTGTATTGGCCCCTAAATTAATTTAGTAGCTTCTATGTGATAAATCTGGGACAAGGAAATTGGACATTGCTATATCGTGAACCGCATGCAAATTAGTAACCCAACAATATTATTAAAATAATTCTAAAAGTGTTCTTCACATGAAACTTAGTCCTTTCTAAATGTTTTTAAAAGAGAACACTTGCATGCTTATTGGACAACTAGTTAAGCCACTATTTTATTGCAGCACGATATTATGGGATTTGACTTAGGAGAAAACATCTGTTATTGTTATTCTTCTCTATCGATGCATGATGCTCGAGTCTGATCGGGATTTTGGAGATAGTATTGCTTGGGACAGTTTGGGCATGTCTTAGGGGATTGTGGGGCATAGTGGCAACCGCGGATGTTAGGCGGTTGACCAAATGTATTATCACACCAGATTGGGGATCGGGGTTGCATTAGTGGATGGAGTATTCCCACTTTGATCATGGTCATGATCCAGTCCTGCTATTGTGAGACATCGGTTACAGAGATGATTGATACAGAGATACTTTACTCGTGTGGGTCGCTCCCCTCGAGTGCCACTCCGGAGTAGGCTTTTAGACCGTGATGGGTGCCGGTCAGTTGGTGAGTTGTGAGTGATGACAGAGCAGGCAGTGCCAGTATTTCCTGGCCCACTGATTGGGTTTTCTTTGGGCAGTCAGCTTTATAGTTGCATCTATACAGTCATCTTTTGGCACTGCATTTAGAGGCATAGTAGTGGTAGTTTCTTTTCAGCAGTCTTTATTGCATACCACTGTTCTTTCCTTTTTGCCTCTTTATTCCTAGTGGGTGCGTCAGCATCAGAGGTTTTACCCACTAGGGGAGGCTACTGGTTTATCTAGTAGTTCTCACCCCCATTGTTGTTTCTTGTTCTTTCTTCCCCTTTGTTTTGCAGAGTCGACTGTGGGAGCTGCTGGGCCTTCAGCGGCAGATCGAGGTAAGAGGATCGCCGACTAGCTAGATCGTCTACCCCGAGCGAGAGTTTAGCCAGACTATTACTGTACTCCCCTTTTGTATCTCAGACTTTAGTAGTTTACTTTTGGGTCTGGCTGTGGCCAGCTGGTTGTATTATTTATGGTGAGCTGGGAGTATATTGTACTTTTATTTCAGTTTACAGTTTATTCCAGTCTGAGATTACTGTTAGTTCTATTAGTTCAGCTCTGTTTATGCTCTTCTACTGTATATTATCTATCTGAGCAGGTTACCAGCGCTTCGTGTACATGGAAAAATTCTGTGTACACGGCGGATCTGTTGGCGGGCCCGGGTTCTGGTTACCCCGGGGCGTGACACCTGTTGCCAACATGTGTTGTTTGTGTGAATGCTGCCAACCAATGCTTGCTGCCTTGCCCATTATGTCTGCCGATCTTGTGACTAGCGAAAAAATGGCTTTATCGGATGATTCCTAAAACATATCGGTGATGATGACGATTGCCATACATATCTGATGGATGGCATGGATTTACAATTCACTCCACCCCCATATAATTTGGCAATCAATTGAGCCAATTACTATATATATAGACTAAAATGTAACTATTTTCCTAAGTAAAATGTATATATTTTTTTTTTGGAATATCATCGTACAAATGCCACGTGTGTCGATGCGCTAGTTGCAATAATTGAAATTTGCCGTCAAATCTTATTCTATTAGATAGCACCGATTAATTTAAATTAGACGGTTTCATTTTATATGCTTATTGAAATTTGTACTCTAGTTTATTGTGTTTGAACTTACGACAATTTCATCTTGTATGCTTTAATATTGAGCTACGTAAATAATGCACATTATTTTGTACTTTACTTATTGTTATCATTGTGCCTTCGTATACATCATATCACTCTGTTACATATTGTTATGTCTGTATACATCATATAACTCTTATTACATATGCGTCCATTCAAGATACATACAAAGTCTGTTGCAAAAAAATGTGTGGCCTTCGAGGCGTTCCCAAATGTGATATGTTCTCGGGAGGGTAGTAGCGGGCTGCGTCCCCAAACTTATACACGAACACAAAATTGGACAAACAATATGGACTCCAGTTTATTCTGTTTGCTCACCGAAGAGCGTACATTAGGGAACTACGTTAATGGGTCGTTCACTAACGTAGCAGGGTTAGGATCGTTTCCGGATTCAATGCTAGGAATAATTCGCAACTGATCAAAGAGCAAATAAAGAATCGACTAAAAGTTTTAAAACGTAGTTTCATGCTGTATAACTGCTTAGCCAACAAGAGTGGATGGGGATGGGATTATGTTAACAATATCTCAACTGCAGGTGACTTAAGTGATTGGGATGCAGTGTTAGCGGTAAATTTAACCTATAATCTATAATGTTATATTTAACGAAGAGTACTATATTCATAATTTACATTAAAGTTTGAATTATTCTTTGTCCAGGAAAATCTGGCCTATGAAAAATGTCGAGATAAACCGTTTCCAGCATATAAGGATCTAGAGCTCTTGATCGAAAAAACAACTGCCATTGGCCAATATGGCTTTTCTTTGAAAATGCCTCCAGCTCAAACTGTTGATAGTTCATTCTCATATTCCCCTGGTGAGGATGATATTATACTTGGAGTAAGAATGTTGGCTTTCAATCTCTTACCTAGTCCGTTTGAAGCGGGTCGTCGGCGTCGCCTTAATATGCGAATATCAGATCGACGCAAACCTCCCACTCCCCAAGCCCCGGTGGTAGTGCTAGTGGCTCCGGTTATAGCTCTGCAGGGAAACGACCACGCTCCCCACAACCCACAAACCCTCCACCCAAAAATGCCTCATCCTTTGGGGGACGGAGGCGAAAAACCAATGCCGCACATGTTGTAATATCTGAGATGGTTGAAATAGGCAAGCAAAAGTTTGAGCTTGTACGTGAAATGTATCAGAGTGAAAAGACGAGCAAACCTATTATTCCAACCATTCAATACATGTGCCGAGTCTATACGCTACCTGGGATTACTTCAAAAATAGTGTTTATTGCAGGGGACGCATTGAAAGATGATAAAAATCATCAACTTTTTATGACTATGACAAATGACTTGGCTCTTATGTGGGTTGATCGACAGGTCACAATGCAGAATGTATTATACAAACAATACTTTTTTGGCTTGTAGTTTTGGTTATATGTTTATGTCTTTGCATTATTCTTTGACTGAAAATCTTGTGTATTGGGCTATGTAGACTATGCTATTTACTTTTCACGGGTTAAGTGTACTTTGTAAATATTGAATATCATACTAGCCGGCTTGTAGTAATGTTGTTTTTCAACTTCATGTGTTTCTATTGTCACTGTTCAATCTATATTGTGCTTGCAGCACTGATGAGTGATTCGAATTATCTAATGTGTTTTCCTCCTGAATCAATTCCAACTTAATGACCATTTTAGATGATGATGATGAGTATTGGGATGATGTATTTGCGATGTTGCTGAATCAAGGTTACTTGACATATAGTGAAACCATCAACAAACAACCGTGCGTACTCGTCTTTTTACAGGGCATCAGCTGATATGTGATATTTTGAATGGCCATCCTGACCGTGGGTACAATCACTTTCGAATGCCGATCACGACTTTCATTGCATTGTGCGATGAGCTCGTAGGAAAGAGATTGGTACAAAGCACAAGAAATATGACAATTGAGGAACAGTTAGGAATATTTCTTTTTTGCGTAGGCCATGGTGTGGTCAATAGAGTAATTGCTGAAACATTTCAACATTCGGGTGAAACTATCAGTCGACATTTCAACAATGTGCTTCGAGGCATTGTCAGGATGAAAGACGATTACATAACACTTCCACTGAATAATGTTTCGGTGCATTTCCGAATTAGGGATAATGCAAATTTTCACCCTTTCAAGGTATGCGAGCTTATATTTTTGTGGTTCTACTTATGTGTCATTTCGATGTTTTAATATATGATTGCTTATGTTCGATATTTGCTGGCAGAATGCAATTAGTGCGCTTGATAGAAGACATATTCCCGCGGTTGTCAGCAAGAGCAAGCAACCGAGATTTCGATGCCGCAAAGGATTTACTTCTCAAAATATAATAGCTACAGTATCCTTTGACCATCACTTTCTATTTGTCTACACAGGTTGGGAGGGATCAGCAACTGACATACGAGTACTCCGATGGGCTTGCGAAAGTGGAGGTTTCACAGTGCCGGAAGATGTATGGATCTTTCATTTGTCGTAGATTAGTTTTATGATTGTGAATGCAAAGATTGACTTCATATTATTTTACATATTTTGTCAAATCTACAGGCAAATATTATTTGGTATATTCAGGCTATGCAAATACAGAAAGATTTCTTACACCATATCGAGGGAAGCGTTACCACCTTAGCCAATTTGATGCAAACACACGTGGTCGCACTCATCGAAGTCCGCGTGTGATGACCCGGATCTCCGCTGAAGGGTTACAGCGCGATCAGCAGCTTTTGGAGGCCTATTCTGTGTGATGGTGGAGTTTGTGCGCGAATCGGACCTGAGAAATAGACTGAGCGCAAAAAATGGATCAAGATTGTCTATTCGGATGCCTTCGTTGAAAAATAAAAGTGTTTCTCTCAAAACAGACATCGGATTTGGATTCAGCACGGAAAAACGTTGGAAAATGGCTATTTGGATGTATTTTTCTGAGTTCGAACACCCGAAAATGAACAACCAGAAGTTTTCAATGTATTCGGGTGCACGGGGGAGCTGTGGACCGAGGAGGGGCCACATGGCGGCCTCGGATTGGCCGGCGCACTAGGTGCGGTCCAGGAAGGCGACACAGGCAGGCGGGGCAGGTGGCATGGCAGGCGGGCAGGTGCGGGGGCAGGTGCTCATGTCGGGGGGGCGCCGCTATGTGGCCGCGCGTGGTTGGCGGGCGCCAACCACCCGCACGCGCAATGCGGGCCACGTGGCGCGGCCTGGATGCCGGGCCTCGCTGCGGCGTGTTTTGGGACACGTGGTGCGCCCAGATTAATTCGGGCGCATTGCACCGTGTCCCCTGTTTGGGGCCCGGATGTTCCGAGCACCCGAAAACATACCCCAAAGTCCTAATTAGGTTTTTTTTTGGGGGGGGGGGGGTTCGCTTATAAATAGGCTTTGGTTTCCTCTCTTTTTGAGTTTTTTGGAAACCTCTTGGAGCCCCCTTTGGCTGAGGCACTCTTCCACATGTCTACCATCTTTCGAAGGAGTCTTGGTATTTTTGGAGGCCGCTACATCGATGTTTTCCCTGGCTTGGTGCACTTTGACGCTTCTCTGATTTTGGCCTTTCCCGTCGACGTTTTGTCCGCGGACTTCCTTGAGAAGACCCGAGGGAATCCTTAGCCAATTTTTGCAGCGACATTTTCACGAGAGGTAGATCTTCGATTTCCCTACCTATTTTTCCGCTCCATTTTGAGTTTTTATGGGGTATTTCGGAGCATCTTTGAACCCCTTTCTTGCTGTGTATTTTTCTGGACAGCAGAGCTTGCTTGATTTTTATCTCGGTGCATGGTTGTCAGATTTTAGCCTGTGAGGACTCGATCGACATCTACACTTTGCGAGAAATGCAGCCGTATTTTTTTTGGATTTTTTTGAGGTATTTACAAAGGTGAATATTTTTAGTTTTTGGGACTGTTGCGCAAAACAGTAAATGCAGATTTTTGAGAGTGTAACTTTTGCGGCGTTCGGCTTGTGATGCAGTTTTCGCGACAATTTTAGAGTTCTGCGGGGAAAGGAAAAGTTGGAAATTATCATCACGATCGAGGTGAGCATTTTTTTTTTTTAGTCCCAACTTAAAATTATGTTCTGATTTGCCTCCACTTCATCTTGACGCGCTCGCTGATTTTGTATGGGATGTTGGACAGCACTTTAGTGTTTCGGTTGACGCCACCAATCCGGGAGGAGTTTTTGGATGATTTTCGTTATGTTGGAATCTTGAGAGGCTGAGGAACGTGCACGCCAAGTTTCGGCTCGATCAGACCCTGGATCGTTGTGTTTCAGGTAGGTTGTTTTGGTCTCCAGAATCGGTGAATGATTCTCTAACTCTATTTGTCAGTATGCATGCATGGTTTAGTGTACAACTTTAATGATTGAGATATAAGCATGAGAAATGGTTTAAATGATGGAGATTAAGACTTACTTGATATATTATACATGTTGTGTGGATTTGAGAGTTGCATGATAAAGATGTTATCCTATACTAGTAGAAGGCATGCTAGAGTTGGGCTTCTTATTGCTTGAGAACATGTATGATTAGAGTATACTACCTTTGATTGGAAGCAAGCATGTTAAGATTTGTCCAGGTTATGTTGGTTCAGCTTTATGCGTAATATCGTTAGAGGTTTATGTATTGGTTCTGATACATGTTAAACTGTGGAACTTGACCTAGCACCCCATCATATGCTGCATGTTTAACCAGACTAGTAGAAAACCCTCACTTGGGCTTGGTTCTTTTATGCTTTAGACATTCACACTTTACATTATTATTCCTTGGACATAGTGTTCTCCTCGCCCGGGTAGTGGGCCGAGTGATTGGGATTTCTTTTAGTGTGGGATGCATGTTGCACTCGTGCTTGGGGGTCGAGTGGAGTCCGATACCTGTGGCTAGTCTTGTAGTAGTGACGGGAGCCGTTTGAGTAAACGGTGGTCTCGGGTCGTCGAGTTTTTTCCGATCTATTTGTCGTCACGGTGTTCGTGGCAGTAGTGTACTAGTGATAGCAGGACCTTGAACCTAGAATATTTTTGGATACACATGATTTTAGTAAACCAATATTTTCTTTCCAAATGTCGAACGGTCACCAAAGCCTATTCTTATTTGATTGGACGAAGGCATTAGCCCTTCGGGGTTTGGGAATAAAACTTGTTTTCTAACTTATTTTCCCAAGAGAGCTAAAATTCATTAAAATGGATTTTCTTAAATCAAGATGGTTTTATAAAAAGAAACTACTTTTAGTCCTCACCCCGAGGGAGTTCGAGTAAAAATGGTTTTTAGTACTAAATATCACATTTTCCTGTAAACTTCCTCACCCGAGAGGGTTCGAGTGATCTAGGTTCTAAGGGTTGTTTCCTTCTTTAGGTCGAGAACAACGAGAGCCTATGCCTAGAGCCTGTTCTTGTTTGATTTGGGTTGTAGGTTCTAGTCTTTCGGGATTTTCGGACCTTTCGTTGTCGTCAGCTGTGGAGTACCTCCAGCTGGGGTGTTAGCATTATGAGTTGATGTCCTATTTGGGGAGCCGTTGGGTTGATAGCGGTCCCGGCTGTCGAGTATTTCCAGCCAGTGAGTTAGAGGTGTGATTTGAGTACTATCGATCTTGTTGATCGTGAATTTAGATTATAGCCTGCATGAGCCATATTGAGCTCGACAAAGATGCGCGGATGCTTTCCTCGGTGGGGTCGCGCCCCTCGAGTGCCGCTCCAGAGCTGGGCCTGTTATTTTGCTATCGCGACTTGTCGACGCAGTCCGTGTGGGACACCCTACGTAAGTCCAATCCTCCATGGATGTAGTGGCAATAGGTAAGCGCAGGTTTGACTGGACCCTATATGGTAGTCAGTGTGATTGGGTTGATTGAGTATACTGGGTTAGAGCCGATGCATATTATCATCTATTTCACCATTTGAGTATCGTAGATAGAGGCATGATAGCTGTAGATTCCTTTCCAGCTGATCTATTATTGTTTATAGTATTTCCTGTTATCTTATGCCTCTAGTAGACTTAGTAGGCAGACCGTTGTTCTTGGAGACGGTACCCACTGAGAACTACGTGTTGGTGTAGTTCTCACACCCTCTGTTGGTGACAGTGTTGCAGAGGCTTTCATTTCCGTCCCTGCTTCGGTTGGCTCGACGAATCGTGGTGAGGGAGTCGCGTGATAAATCCCTACCAGTATTGTCTTTTTGGTGAGATAGATGTACCAACCCGGACTGTGGGTTTTACTGTACACTGTTGTATTTATGATTTTAGTTTATCTCCCTTTTTGGATTCATAGATGATATATAGCTGGATTTTACTTGTACTTTATTTCGGTGGACCAGATTGTTGTATTATTATTTTGGGAGATGGATATTGTACCTTTATTTCAATTGTACAATGGTTTCAGATTTTTATTTCAACAGTTATTTTCAGCTCTGATATCTGTATAGTTGGTAGTTGTTATCTTTTTCAGGTTGGACGCTTCGTCTATGCGGGGTTTCTCGTATAGGTGGCGGATCTGTTGGCGAGCCCGGGTCGCAATTTCGACGCCGGGGCGTGACACCACGCAACTTGTATAATCATCGACATACTCAATTAAGAAATATGGTGGAGAAAACATTTGGTATATTAAAGAAGCGGTTCAAGATTTTAAATATTACAATACTGTTTCCATATAAAGTCCAATGTCATATTGCGATGGTATATTGCATGATACACAATTTCATTCGGCAACATATCAAGGTAATGATCGTTTTTTTAACGAAGAGTTAGAGGAACAACCTATAAAAGTTGAAGAGGACGACACGGGTATTTATGTTGGGACAACAGAATCACGCAGGAGCGACGAGATCCGCACAATTATAACTGACCAGTTATAGAATAGTAGAAGTTAGATGCATAATGGACTACTAGTTAAAGACCCGCGCTTCGCGACGGACGAATAAATTTATAGTAAATTAAAAGTAATAAATAATTAAAAGTAATAAATAATAAATTATTTATAAAGATAGAAATATTTTATATATTATAAGATTTTCAGCTTATAAGTCAGACATATGAGCTTCATTACTTTGATACAAAACCAAAAAGAAGGAACACAAAAGTACAATTAATATATATATCAATTGTTCATTAACTAAGAGCATATCGTAATAGAAAACGTTGACCTAAGTTCATTCAAAGCCCTCTCTTTATAAACTTTAAGAATTAATACTGGCAAGGTATATCTAATGTAAGATGATAACGCTTAAATCATATGTTTTATAATTATCCTACTATTCTACACTTTTTTTGTTTGTAATAAAAAAAAATAAAATTATAAAAAAATAAAATTTAAATTCGTTATTTGAAACCTAAATTTAAAAGGTATTTCTATATTGAAAAATAAATTAAAAATTCTAATTTGAAGCCTACATATATTTTTTAAATTTTAAATTTAAAAGGTACAATTCAAAATTTAATTTTTTAATCTAAATTCCGATGCAGGAAAGTTCGATGCACCGGGGGTAGGCTTTAACAATTTAAATTTATATTAAAAAAATAAATTTTGACATGTTTCATTTTTATAATTCATAGTTGTTAGTTTCATTCTCTAACAATTAAAATTTAAATTTTAAATCTAAATTTAAATTGCTATTTAAGTGGCGGTTCGTAAATTAAACCTACACCCGGTGCACAACTTCATGGAAGGCAACACAAGTCAAGCCTCTTCGCATTTGGTGGCTTTTGGGTGGTCTGGAGAAGTTCAGCGCACCGAGTGCATGCTCTAACTTACAAACCGCAACTTAAATAGCAATTTAAATTTAGATTTAAAAATTAAATTTTAATTGTAAGAGAAGGAAATTAAAAATAATGAATTAAAAAAAAAAAAAAAAAAAACGTGACAAAACTTTTTTTTTTAATATAAATTTAAATTATTAAATTGTACACCCAGAGTACCCAACTTCTCCAGACCGGCCAAAAGCCCCCAAATGCGGGGAGAGCTTCATTTGGTTGCCCTTTCATATATTTGTATTGATAATGTATGTAATTGTATGCAGGTTATACGGTTGTAAAGGACTGTATTATATATGATTGTATGTAAGTTATGTGGTTGTAAAGGATTCTATTATATGTGATTGTATGTAAGTAATGTGGTTATATTATATGGACTGTATTATATGTGATTGAGTGAGCTAATTATTATGTTGTCTATATAACACTAGAAACTTTCGATTGCGTTACGATATATCTTGAAATGTCAGTTGATTTGCATATTTTATGAGATTACTACGCTTTTTCATTATTTCCTCTTTGCTTGTTTGGATGTTTATAATTGAGGGGAGCGTTAATGTGTGTATGTATAAGCTTCTATTTATATTCAAAATGTTTATGATTGGTATGTCCGCTTGTTTGTAATTGATTGTAATAATTTAGAATATTTTATTTTTAATAAATAAATTAAAGGTGATTTTCAGCCTGAGTTTGGGTTCACAAGACCTATATTGACCTACTTGGTCAATCGCCGGTGTGCAAGTTGCACAATTTTCGAGATAAAAATGCTATTTTCTAATCCGGACATGATCTTGAAAATCCAAGATGACCGTTGCAATCGTCTCGTCGAACTGAGTGAGATTCATATTCAGCACATTTCGATCTGACGGTCGGATCTTCTAAAAATCAGCGAAGAAGCGGGCGAATACCGCGACTAATGTAACAGTGCACAGTGTTAATTAGTGATTACTGTAGATGAGCAGTAACCCCCTAATTCGGGACTCCCTCGGATGCAACGTTGGTCGATTCGTTGTTCGGACTCTGAACATAGTGATCCAAGTAGTCGTTTTGATCGGTTTCATCGATCTGAACGCAATGGCGCTGACGGAATTTCTGTTTGACGACCCTGGAGTCTCAAAAAGTGTGTTAAACTGTATAATTGTACAGTATTAATGGACCGAGAATTTATCCAGGCATCGCATCGAAAAACAAAAATTGCTATCTTAAATATTTCGCCGAGCCGGACGTCGTCACAAAGTTCGTTTTTCGATTTGACGAGTAAAACTCCTCGAAAAGCGTAAAATACGGCGAAAAATATGATATTTTATAGAAAAATCTAGAATTTTATGCTCTGTAAAGCGTGCGAATTGTTGGACAGGGACTAGATGGTAGGATAAAGATTTCTGTTGAGGGCTTAGAACAAAAAAATTTCAAAGTGGGAGGATCTTTTGGCATTTTCTGCATTATGCACCTTAATACATGTTACGGAATTTGAGTTGGCGTATTTCGTGAAAGTGTTAAGTCTTGAAGATTGAAGATGAAAGAACTTTGGATCATATACCTCAATCTCAAGAAAGAAGAATTCAAAAGGATCAGGTATGTTTAACTAAAGATTTTGGTGATCCGAATACTTCTTATAGTGTAGAAACACCTGGAAGAATTTTTAATTGCATAAAAATCAAAAACTGGACATGGGACATGTTCAGGATCCGGATCAGACCTTGCAATCCGGATCCCGAAGGGTGTTGTTCATTGGCAATTTCAATCCGGATCCTAGCCATTCCGATCCGGATCCCGAACATGGGAGTTTGGTGAATTGTATGAACGATCCGGATCGGACTTGTGATCCGGATCCCGAACCCTTGGTTTTCTGGAATCGTCTTTCTCGTTACGACGATCCGGATCGCAGTAATCCGATCCGGATCGCCGTCCTGAAAATTTCCAGAAAAGGTTGTTTTTGATCCTTATCTTCTTCCAATGGTTTCTAACCTATAAATAGACCCTTTATTCATTTTCTAGGGCATCCGCATATAATAGAAAAATATAGCCGAAAGAGAAAATCCACATATAGAGAAGAAAGGAAATCAATAGATTTATTCTATGTTTCTTCATCTATATTGATTGATTTGATTCTAGGTTTTCCATACTCAGATTTTGAGTAGAATCAAATCAATGAATACTTAGATGGTATTTCCGATCTATTTCTAATCTAAGTATTCGGCGGATCATCACCACCCAAAAACAACGATTTACCCCAAATCGGCGCGTGGACTCGCGTGGCCTTGTGGATTCAAGGTGCAACCGCTCTCGTGGATTCGGAGCGAGGTACGTTCGTGGATTCGAAGCGTGCTACTGGGTGAAGACCGTGGATTCGGTCGGACGTCGTGGACTCGACGTTGGACGCTGTGGATTCAGCGTTGGGCGCGGATCGTGGATTCGAGAAGCGTCGTGGAGCGAGCGGAGAAGATCTACTAGGAGCGTATGGTAAAAGGTTGAGTCGTCTGTGAGTACGTTATATCACCTTGTACGTGTGTTAATTCTAGTGGATTTCGCCGTGTTATCGGTCCCGTGGTTTTTTACTCCGGTTTGGAGTTTTTCCACGTAAAAATCTTGCGTGTTCTTTTTTTTCCGCATTGGGTTTTATTGCGCAATGATTTTTTGAGTGTTTATTGTTTACACCTATTCACCCCCCTCTAGGTGTTTTTTCCCCTATTTAGATCCATATTAGTATAACCCAACAAGTGGTATCAGAGCGGGAATAGGGTTGTAAACAATGGTTGAAGGTGGAAACATCAATCGACCCCCTTTCTTTGATGGAACAAATTATGCGTACTGGAAAGTACGGATGAAAGCCTTTTTAATTTCCATCGACGAAAGGGTGTGGCAATCAATTGAATTAGGATGGTCTAATCCAACTGAAATTATTTCTGATGTTCGCACCTTAAAACCTAGGTCGAAATGGACCAAGGAAGAGATAGATTCATCTTCTTACAATGGCAAAGGAATTAATGCTCTATTTAATGCTTTGTCACAAACAGAGTTCTCTCGCGTCTCGGCATGTGAGACTGCGAAAGAAATCTGGGATGTTCTTCAAGTTACGCATGAGGGAACTAACCTTGTGAAGATTCAGAAACTGCAAATGCTTACGAGCAAGTTTGACTCTATCTCTATGGCAGAGAATGAATCTTTCACTGACTATTACACACGATTGCAAGACATCGTAAACTCATGTGCTAACTTGGGAGAGAAGATTCCAGAATTTAAAGTTGTAAGAAAAATTCTAAGAACTCTTCCTGAACGATTTCGCCCGAAGGTCGCAGCCATTGAAACAATTAAACACCCGGACGAAATGCGTGTAGAAGAATTAGTAGGTGCTTTACAAACTTATGAAATGACATTTCCTACTAACTATTCTTCTGGAAAGGCATCCTCTTCTAAGTCTTCAGGTTACGCATTGAAATCAACTAAAGAAGAAGACGCGGATTCATCCTCCTCGGACGACGACGAGAACCTATCTATGGAGGACTTTGAGAAGCAGCTCGCTCTCTTGACAAGGAAGTTTCGCCGCAACTTTCGAAGGGGTAATTCAAGCAAAACTCCATCCTTCGGAAAGTCGAAGAAAGGCAAGGGTTCTTCAAGCTACAAGTCAAGAAAGCAAGAGAACTTCTCAAAGGATAAGAAAAGTTCAGAGGGACAAGTTCAGTGCTTCAAATGTCGAGGCTACGGCCACATTGCAACGGAGTGTCCCAACAAGAATCCGGCAAAGAAGAAAGCGATGCAAGTCGTTACTTGGGATGACAACTCCACGTCAAATGAGTCATCCTCAAGTGATGAAGAAGACAACGCGACAGCTTTCCACGCGTCCACCTCTTCACCCTTCATGTGCTTAATGGCAAGTACATCCGATTCCTTGTCCAACTCCTCTGTTGAAAAGATTGCAACGGACGATGAATCGAGAATTCTGAAGGTGAAGATTTTGCTCTTGCCTACCATAAGCTTTTGAGGGATTCAAAGAAACTGGCAAAGCAAAACAAGGGGTTGAAAGGGAGATTGCAGGATCTCGAAGAAGAAGTAAAAAGGGTAACTTCTCTCTCAACCGATCTTGAAGTGGAAAGGGATAATCTGATTAAAACAAATGTTTCCCTTCAAGAGTCCAATGAGCATTTCGAGAAGAACATAGAAATGGTGAACAAAGCGAATTACTTCTTGAAGCTCTACGGCGAGGCTCGACAGGAAAAATTGGAAATGACGGAGACCATACGCCAACTAAAGGATGACTTAAAGAGATTTTCTTCTGGAAGGAGTAAGTTGGACAGACTTCTTGGTCTTGGTCAAACAAATAAGTTCGGCCTCGGATACACTCAAACTGGAGACATTCCAAGTTCGAGTGGGACAGTATTTGTGCCTCAGTCGGTATCTCCTCCTCCGACACCGGAATTCACGACAAGCAACGACAACAAGCCTACTTCATCCTCCTCGGGATCGTCAAGAACTAAGGTATGTTTTCGTTGTGGCATTTCAGGGCACATAAGGAGAAATTGCAAGACGGGAGCCAAACGCACACCTCAAGCACCTCTTGCAATGACTACCAAAAAGGTGATTCCTCAGAAATCAACTGCAAATCATTTGAAGGAAAAGAGCCTTGGTAGTCACCGCTCAAGACGACATCATCAAGGAGCAGCAATTCTTCAACAAGACGCTTTCACCTAGGAGAATCAACTTCACGACCATTACCGACGCATTCCAAAAAGGTTTGGGTGCGCAAAGGTGAAATTTTCCCTTGTCTTGTTACCAATGTTTCCTTGCATGCATATGATAGTTCGTCTTGGTATCTGGATAGCGGGTGTTCCCGTCATATGACCGGTGACAAAAACTGTTTTCAAACATTTGAGAAAAACTCCGGAGGACTTGTTGTTTTCGGAGATGGTCGGTCTTCCAAAATTGTTGGAAAGGGAACGGTAGCTATTCCAGATGGCCCGGTTCTAAAAATGTGTTATTTGTTCATGGCCTTAAGACTAACCTCATAAGCATAAGTCAACTTTGTGATAATGGTTATTCAGTTAATTTTTCATCTGATAAATGCACTGTAACTGACAAGAACCATGCTTTCTTTTTAAAAGGGGTTAGATCAGAAAACAATTGTTATGTAGTTCCTATAAAATTTCTGAAAAATGTAACCTAGCATCTTTGAAAAATGAAACACTTTGGCATGAAAGGCTAGGTCACATAAACTTTAAGGAACTTGCTAGAATTTCAAACAAAGATGTGGTCAAGGGGGTTCCGAAACTTTCTTTTGAACAAAACATTGTGTGTGGCGGTTGCCAAAAGGGAAAACAGTCTAGGACTGCACACAAGAACTTGAACCACATAGGTACAAAACGGCCTTTGGAACTTTTGCATATGGACTTAATGGGGCCAACTCGTCAACCATCTTTGGGAGGTAAATGGTATATTTTCTTATTGGTTGATGATTTTTCTAGATATACTTGGGTAGCATTTTTAAAAGAAAAAGCTGATACTTTTGATTCTTTTCTCGAAATCTGCCATCGTATTATGATTGAAAAGAATGAAAGGATTACTCGAGTTAGAAGTGATAGAGGTGGAGAATTCATAAATTCCAAATTCATTGATTTTTGCACTTCTAACGGCATTAAACATGAATTCTCCGCACCTTATACACCTCAACAAAATGGTGTAGTCGAGCGCAAAAACAGGGTCGTACAGGAGATGGCACGTGTTATGCTTCATAGCCGGAACTTACCTTTATATTTTTGGGCTGAAGCGGTGAACACTGCTGTCTATGTTATTAATCGAGTGTATTTGCGCCCGGGGACTTTGAATACACCATATGAACTATGGTTTTGTAGAAAACCTAACATCAAATATTTTCGTATCTTTGGGAGTCGGTGTTTTATTTTACGTGATCGCGAAAATCTTGGAAAATTTGACTCTCGAAGTGACGAAGGGATTTTCTTAGGTTATTCTACAAACAGCAGAGCATATCGAGTTTTTAACTTAGAATCTAAGACGATCGTAGAATCGATAAATGTTAAGGTAGATGAAGCTTTTCACTTTGAATCTGAAAAATCTACCCTCGATATCTCTCTTGATGATGATACACCTGCTAATGCATCTTCTTCTAACAATTCTTTCGATAATAATGATGCATCTAACGGTTCTTCAAGTTTATCTGATGTGCAGGAATCATCTCGTGTACCTCCGACTACTCCTTACCTCAAACGTTACGCATCTCCAAGGATCATCCTGAATCGAACATCATTGGAGATCCACAAGAAGGAGTTAGAACACGGAGACAATTGGTTTGCGGATTTGCATGCTATGTATCTCAAATCGAACCAAAGAATGTTGATGAAGCTCTCCAAGATGACTACTGGATTAAAGCAATGCAGGAAGAGCTCCATCAATTTGAGCGAAACAAAGTCTGGGAATTAACGAAGCCTCCGAAGCAACACAATGTGATAGGTACCAAATGGATCTTCAAGAACAAGAAAAATGAAGATGGTACTATCATCAGGAACAAAGCAAGGTTAGTTGCTCAAGGCTACTCTCAAGTAGAAGGTATAGACTTTGATGAAACTTTCGCCCCTGTAGCTAGACTCGAGTCCATTCGTATCTTATTTGCGATTGCTTGTCATTTTAAAATCAAATTATTTCAAATGGACGTTAAGAGCGCCTTTTTAAATGGGTTTTTAAATGAGGAAGTTTATGTGGCTCAACCGAAAGGTTTTGTGGACCATAAACTACCTAACCATGTTTTTCGTCTGAAAAAGGCTCTTTACGGTCTGAAACAAGCACCGCGAGCATGGTACGAAAGGTTGACAAAGCACCTTTTGGAAAAGGGCTATACTCGAGGGGGAGCTGACAGGACTCTCTTTGTGAAGCATTATCAAAACAATTTCATTGTAGCACAAATCTATGTCGATGACATTGTATTTGGAGCAACAAGAGATAATGATGCTTCTAAATTCGCGGAGACCATGGAAAGCGAATTTGAGATGTCCATGATGGGCGAATTGACTTATTTTCTTGGATTACAAGTTAAACAAAACGATGAAGGAATTCACTTGTGTCAATCCAAGTATGCAATGGAGTTGGTCAAAAAGTTTGATCTAGAAAATTCTAAGGATTTTCCGACTCCAATGGGAACTAGCCATAAGGGACTTGGAAGTGAATCACATAGTGAGAATGTAGACGAGAAACTGTATCGCAGTATGATTGGAAGTCTACTATATCTCACGGCTAGTCGCCCGGATATATCCTTCAGTGTTGGGATTTGCGCGAGATATCAATCAGCACCGAAGGAGGTTCACCTGAAAGCGGTGAAACGGATCATCCGGTATATCAAAGGTACAATAAATTTCGGAATTTGGTATCCTATGGGAACAAGTTTGGATATTGTTGGATACTCAGATGCCGATTGGGCTGGATCAGTGGATGATCGGAAAAGCACGAGTGGTGCATGCTTCTATCTTGGCCATTGCCTTGTTGCATGGCACAGTAAAAAGCAGAATTGCATAGCACTCTCGACTGCCGAAGCGGAGTACATTTCTGCAGGAAGTTGTTCAACCCAATTGATTTGGATGAAAAGCGTGTTGAGCGATTTCCGGATTTCAGCAACTTCGGTAACCATTTTATGTGACAACACTAGTGCTATTAACATTTCAAAAACCCTGTGTTGCACTCTAGAACAAAACATATTGAACTTAGATATCATTTTCTTAGAGAGCTAGTTGAATCAAATATTCTTCAACTGTCATATATTTCAACTGAGGATCAATTAGCTGATATCTTAACAAAACCTTTGGATCAAAAACGTTTTATTCACTTGCGTAAAGCAATTGGCATGCTTTCCTTGAAATAACTCTTTTTGAAACCTTTGCTTAGGTTAGGTTTTGTTTTGTTTTTGTTTTGTTCTTTATCTATGTTTTGTACATAGGACATTAATTGAGCATAAATCATAATTGACTTTAATTGCATCCTTTCACGCATTTAGAAATTTATTATGCTTTTGATATCATAATATTTCAATGTTGCAATGATCATTTATGTTAATTAAGTCATCTTTTAAGTGATCAAAGTCAATTTCTCTCTCAATGATCTCTTGGTATAGTCATTATCTTATTTGATTGCTTAGTCGAGTATGAATGCGAGATCAATTTTTGGTTGAATACCTTATATATTAAATAATTGATAGCCAATTGAGGGGGAGTCAAAGAAAAGTAAAATGCTCAAAAGATGTGGAAAGAGTTACATCCCAATGAGGAGTGTGAAAACTACCACCACATGGAGGAAAAGAAAGAAAGAAAAAGATACCCATGAATGCAAAGCAAATTTTTGTTTTAAAAATTGTTGATGAAATGCATATTGAAATACTTGACTCAGTCAAATTTCATGGTTGGTATAAGGTGGGATTTTTGATAAAAGATGCTCAAAGAGCCACTCCTTCAACAGATTGTCTAGATATATTATCTAACTTATCTGGGATTTCAAACATCTATTGATCTTGGTATTTCATTTTCTTTACCAAAATTGATGATTTGATAAAGGCATTACGCATAAGATCAGGATAGATGTAATTGAAGTTGTTCAACTTTAAGTGTTTTAATTTCGTAAATTTTCGTTTCATTTTTAGTATTTTTGATAGATTTTGTATAATCTATTTCTTGTTGTATGAAACGATGATTTTTGTTTAAAGTTGATATGGTAAAGTGCTTACATACTTTTTCTGGATTTTATGGAATTTTTCTAAATTTTTCTGAAGAAAAAGTTGGAGCCGATCCGGATCGGGGAAGTGATCCGGATCCCGAACGCAGGTTTCTTCCTGCGGGTAGCCGATCCGGATCACAATCTCGATCCGATCCGGATCACGGCTAGGGTTTTTAATAGAACGAAAGGATTTTGATTTCTTTTACCCTAATCTTTTGTTCTCAAGTCTCTAGAGCTTCTCTCTCTAGATTTCTTGCATCTTGGAGCTTCCAAACTCAAAGTTCTTCGAATCCAAGTAAGTTTTATTGATCAAAATCTCGTTTTTCACAGTTTTTCTCTATTTTCTTCAAACGTGATGAAATCTTTGGATCTTTTTCGTTTGTGAATGGTTTTTGATCAAATTTCTTTTGAAATAAGAACTCTGGGTAGATTAGTTTTGATTATATGCTGGGTTTTCACCTGATTAACGAATTTTTGGGCTTCGATTTCAAAAATTTCGGTTTTAGGGCATATAATGGGAATTTTTGAAAATCATGTGATTGATCTATTTTTAAAATTCTTTTTGCAAAACTAATTTGATTCTTGGCTTCTCTACATGATTATGATTGTTTGGGTATAATTTTTCAAATTTTTCAAAATTGACGATTTTTCATGTGTTCTTGAGTTGGTTTTCACAGGACATTTTCTAATAACTCAAAACACTTTTGTCAATGGCATTCTCTTTTCTTCTCCTGGTTTCTATGGTACATACTCGAGCTACAAACAAATTGAAAAGAGCCAAGAAACTTCAACAAAAAGGTGAGTTTGTTCAGATCACTGACACTGAAGTGGAAACAGATTGTCACGAGGTAGATTGGACTGAATTGACAGATGATGATGACTCATTGCCTGAACAAAAGGCGTCTGATGGTTCAAAAGGAAAAGCGTCTGATGGTTCAAAAGGAAAAGCTTCTGATGGTTCAAAAGGAAAAGCACCCATGGACACAGGAAAAGCACCTATGGCTGCACCAACCATCTCTGTGAAAAAAAAACGATTAACTAAACGCTTTGGATTACGACGAGACGCTGATGTTGACAAGCCAAAAGTTCCTGACTCCCCGCCTCGTGTGGAAGGAGTGTTCGTCAGCATGGATCGCCTTCGAGCTTTTGAACGTCGTGAATGCATCGGAGAACGACATGTCAACATTGAAGCTCTCCGGAATCACTCACCAGAATTTGGAACTTTAATTGAGCAAGCTAATCTCATCCAAGTCTGTCGATTCCCTGAATTACTTGGGTATTGTCTGTATCGTGTAAGAACTTTTTACACGAATGCAAGACATCTTCAAGAAGATGAACCTGGGTCTATGCATTTCTATACAAACATCCAAGGGATGAAGATTAAGATCACACCGCAGTTAATTGGCGAGGTACTTGGAATGGAATCCAGCACATCGGGGATCAACTATATGACCGGAAGAAGTTTGATAAATGATTTGTGGCAAACCGTGATAAGAGGAATTTGTTTGGAAGGAACTGAATCAGTTGACGGTAAAAGTGTGAAATCCAAACATCTTCGACTGGAGTACCGATTTCTTAATTTCATCACGTGTTACAACATTCTACCTAACATGCAGACCAAGGTAGTGAGATGGGATAGACTGCTGTTCTTATATCTCATAGGTCATCCCTCTGAGGCTGTAGGGTTGAACATGAACATCCCCTACATTATTTGGAATCGAATGTCAAGATATGTTGTGCACCCACATCCGACTGAACGACTCCCATTTCCTTTAATCATTATGAGGATCTTGCAAAAATTTGAAATTGATATAAGCGCGACATCATATCAACACTGCTGGGGGATGATAGATGAGTCAACAATTGTGAAGTCACTTCACAAATTACCACATGTTACTCCGACACCCTCCACTGGAAAGAAACCTTGTGCCGGAACTTCTGCATCACCATCACAACCAGCACCCGCACCAGCGGATGAAGCATCAGTCTCATCCATCTACAAAGAACAACAACGGTTATCGCTTGAGCAGGAACAGATTTCGAAGGAACAAAAGAGAATTTCCAATGAGCTTGAGCTCATCACGGCAGCTCATATTACTATAACAAAAAGGGTCAATTCAATGAACAAGCTAGTAAAAAAGATGTTCTATAAGATGGGCTGCACGAGCTCTGAAGACTCTGAATCTGATGATTGACTACTTTTTGACAAATTTTCTTTTTTTGCAGGATTTTTAGAACTTAGTTTTGTTCTAATTTTTAGTTTAGTTCTCAAATTTCTCTTGATATTGGAACTTTTAGCTCTCCTTTAACTTTGTAGTTTTGACTACATTTTTGGCTTTGTTTGTGACAAAAAGGGGGAGAGAGATTAGAGAGAACTTTGAATGAGAATGTGAATGTGTGTGAAACTCAAAGTGTGTGAAACTCAAACTTTGGAACTCAAACTTTGGCTTTGGTGGAAGGTAAGTATTACAACTTTTGGTTTTATTTGGTGATTGGTTGCATGTCCCTACTAACTATTCGACTAACTATTTGGACATGTATTATTACTAACAAGTTGTGTGATTGCTAACAATGTAAAGCTATGACATTTGGAACTTATTGCTTAGAAGATATGTCATTGATTGATTCTGATCTTATTACATATCTGATTTACTAAATGTCATTGTGAGTATAAACCTCATCTCTGCTAGGTTTTGAATGATAAATATTCTTGAGGTATCTAACGATCTCTTTTTGTCAAGAATGATTTCTTTTTGCAGAGAGTACAGATGTCTAAGTCTAGAGTCTGTCTTAGGAGTTTATCTCATGTTTTTAAATTTTTGGATCTCCATTGTAAATTTTTGTTGTATGGTGATAGCAACAAAAATATCTTTTTGAATTTTCTTTTGTGGATTTGTGTTTTGTCACGAAACCGCCAAAGGGGGAGATTGTTACGGAATTTGAGTTGGCGTATTTCGTGAAAGTGTTAAGTCTTGAAGATTGAAGATGAAAGAACTTTGGATCATATACCTCAATCTCAAGAAAGAAGAATTCAAAAGGATCAGGTATGTTTAACTAAAGATTTCTGGTGATCCGAATACTTCTTGTAGTGTAGAAACACTTGGAAGAATTTTTTATTGCATAAATATCAAAAACTGGACATGGGACATGTTCAGGATCCGGATCAGACCTTGCAATCCGGATCCCGAAGGGTAATTGTTCATTGGCAATTTCAATCCGGATCCTAGGCCATTCCGATCCGGATCCCGAACATGGGAGTTTGCTGAATTGCATGAACGATCCGGATCGGACCTTGTGATCCGGATCCCGAACCCTTGGATTTCTGGAATCGTCAATCTCATTACGACGATCCGGATCGCAGTAATCCCGATCCGGATCGCCGTCCTGAAAATTTTCAGAAACGGATGGTTTTTGATCCTTATCTTCTTCCAATGGTTTCTAACCTATAAATAGACCCTTTATTCATTTTCTAGGGCATCCGCATATAATAGAAAAATATAGCCGAAAGAGAAAATCCATATATAGAGAAGAAAGGAAATCAATAGAATTTATTCTATGTTTCTTCATCTATATTGATTGATTTGATTCTAGGTTTTCCAAACTCAGATTTTGAGTAGAATCAAATCAATGAATACTTAGATGGTATTTCCGATCTATTTCTAATCTAAGTATTCGGCGGATCATCACCACCCAAAAACAACGATTTACCCTAAATCGGCGCGTGGACTCGCGTGGCCTTGTGGATTCAAGGTGCAACCGCTCTCGTGGATTCGGAGCGAGGTACGTTCGTGGATTCGAAGCGTGCTACTGGGTGAAGACCGTGGATTCGGTCGGACGTCGTGGATTCGACGTTGGACGCTGAGGATACAGCGTTGGGCGCAGATCGTGGATTCGAGAAGCGTCGTGGAGCGAGCGGAGAAGATCGACTAGGAGCGTATGATAAAAGGTTGAGTCGTCTGTGAGTACGTTATATCACCTTGTACGTGTTTTAATTCTAGTGGATTTCGCCGTGTTATCGGTCCTGTGGTTTTTTACTCCGGTTTGGAGTTTTTCCACGTAAAAATCTTGCGTGTTATTTTTATTTCCGCATTGGGTTTTATTGCGCAATGATTTTTTGAGTGTTTATTGTTTACACCTATTCACCCCCCTCTAGGTGTTTTTTTTTCTATTTAGATCCATATTAGTATAACCCAACAATACAAACTTGTGGGTGGCCTTTGGAAACCCTAAACTGAAGCCATCCCTTTGTTTTCCCTTCTGGGACCGACACCTCCACCCCACCATCTTCTCCAACCGACGCGCCGTGTGCCGCCGCCGTTCTCGTCGCCGGAGAAGCCCAAAAGAGACCAAGAAGGTTGGGTCTTCTCGGGTTGTTGGTGTGGGAAGCGTCAAAGTTGGAGTTGGAGCGCTCTAAGTGCTTGTGCGCGATTCTCTGTGATGCTGTGACCGAGCCATTGGGTTCCCGACATCGGGCTCCGCCGTGCACCGCCGCGGAGGGCTCCTTCTTCTTTTCTCTCTCCGGCGAGGCGAGTTTATAGGAGCTTTACCTTTTAAATGGTTCGTGGGTGTAATTATGAGTTTCCTGACATCAAGTGGATCATCCCTGTGAAGCCTGAGCCGCTGCCGTCGCCCCGGTTGTCGGCGAGAGCACCCCTTAGCCGGAAGTCCATTATTTTGGCCGATCTCGAACGCGGGCTTCATCCGACCGGTGAAGATAAGATCAAGACCGTTGGATCTAGTCTTCTCGACCACTACAACCTCTTCACCAAGTTTCGGGATGATCAGATAAGGATCCGAGTTGCACGAGCCAACCCTAAAACCGGGTTTTCGGCACCATAGCCGAACCTCGTCGTTTGGCGCCGCCGCCCACCCGCGCCGCCAGCCATCGCTTTGGAAAGCATCGTAGCACCAAGAGGAGTGATTTGGTCCAAGTTGCAAGGTCTTCTATGCTCCGATGGGAAATCCGCCATTAGAGCTCTACTTGTTAGCCGAGCTTCGTCGCCGACGATCGCCGCCGCTCCCAGCCGCCGGCCAATGACTCAGGTAAGTGTGTTAAGTTGCTTAGAGGCTTCCTATGTCGTTGCATGGGAGTTTGGACGTGTAGGAACACACCTCTGTGGTTGCACCAGATTGTAACCCGGGCTCCACCGCCGGCCGTCGCCGCCGTCTCCGGCCGCCGGCGCCAAGCTTAGCTGTGACCAAATTCCATCTGGGAGGGTCTTGGTACTAATTCTTGTCTCTGTTGGCAATTGGCACCAGTGTTGATCAAGTTTTCCCAAGCCCGAGCTCTTGGTTGTTGGTGGTTGCTCCACCTTGCTCCGGCAAGCTTTCCGGCCATTCTCCGACAAGCCCAAGGTGAGCCCTCGACTCAGTAACATATCCAGATCATGATACTCACATTTATTTCCAACTTGATCAAGTAGTTTAGTAGTTGAGGCCTAGTGGCTTGTTTGAACTTAAAGGTTTATGGGCCAACTTTGCCCTCGGGCCTCGTGCCAGACCAAACCAGTGAGCGCGGGCTTTGTCGTGTCAAAACCCACGCACTGAAATTTACAGCGCAGTCTAAAGCTTCCTGGTTTGGAAGATTGAATCGAAACAGTGCATCAAGTTAATATTTTTATGCAATTTTAAAATGTATCAAGGACCTAAGTGCAAATGTAACATGCTGGCTGTCTTTGGACAGTGTGTATGCACCTTCTAAGCTTTTCGTTAGAGGTCTGTAGGCTTTCATTGAGCGGAAAACGGATATCGAACCGTAAATCGGCAAAATCGTCGGTTTAACAATTTTCGGCGCGCGTTTCGCATGTTTCGGTGAAAAAGAACGATTAGTGGTTATTGTTAGTTGCCTCTGGTAATCCCCAACACTGTCCTGGCTGGTCCAGTGACTTTAGTTTTCTGTCGGGAGACTCCGAAGCCAAAATCGGCTTTTCGAGAGTCGTGCAAGTATTTATGGCGACATTTCGACATAGGAAATTACGGTCTTGTCCATGTCTACTCGAACATCAAAATTATGATGTTTAGGGTCAGCAGGTGTAGTCTGGTGGTATTTGGATATTTGTAGACCATTGGTGGGTCATGATTTGAGTTTCAGTGGATTTCTAGAAATTTCAGTAAAAGCCTGGTTCGGCTAAATTCCCCGTGTTAACGTCATATTATTATAGTGTTGACGGGATGGGTATGAGTGAGTCTGTTTCTGATTCCAGTTTCTATTCAAGGCCCAGCAGTTCAGCACCAGCCTCCCAGTAGTCTAGCGGGAGTTCGGGATCGGCCTACATTGAGGTGGGTTATCTTCGGTCCGGGCTTTATCTTTTCGGCCCTCTGGTTGCTTTAGTCCAGTCGGACACCTATTCTTGATTTAGCCCTGATGATTTTGCCTATATGCCATATATTCTTATATGATAGACATTGATCTCCTTGGACATATCCTATATACATGCTCGTCAGTTTTTATATCTTAGTATAGTAGATTTTCATGGTCTGATCATGCCTGTTGATTTCTGTCACTTGATACATTCTGCATTTACATCCAGAGATACTTGCTTTTAGATTCAGATATGCATGATAGACCATTGATCGATATATATAGATAGTTGATTCCCTGTTGGGATCTCGGCTTGTTGCCGACTACCCGGTCATTAGACCGTGAGCTTGAGCATAGTATTATGATTTGCCACGCACTGCTGTACTTCACGAACATTGCCGGGGTCGCGCCCCGTGGATATTGTTCTTTACCAGTAAAGTGGTCTAGAGGAAGGATCCGTCAGCCCCCGATTGCATCTGTGAGTGCAGGGTTATGTCAGCGGATGGGGTGCGGATCAGTGGCATGAGCCTAAGGTCCTCGTGACCAATAGTGGCATTGATTGGGTACTTGATATTCTTGTGATTGATGCATAGCCTTTATACTTCCATGTTTTAGCATGCTTATTTCAGTACCTACTTCTGCTCTGTTATATTTGATTATCATCATGATTGATTCTGATGTTTCTGTACCCGTAAATGCACAACATTATGATTATGATACATTCATCTAGTATGACTGGCACAGATTAGTGTTACCTTTCTCTTATAGCACCGATACTTGTGAATTATCATATTTTCCCTCAATAGTATCTCTCGTGGATTGATATTTACAGGACTATCAGATTTGGCATTTATAGCTTGATTTGTCAGTTACAGCTTGATTAGCATCATCTATCAGTACCATTACTTTATTTACTGATTGGCTATCTAGTTCCATTACCGAGGCATAGTTCATTATATCGTATTTCAGTATGCTATAGTCCTGTATTTGGTACTCATTATGTTCAGTATCATGATTATGCTTGTGAGGACCCGAATACCCACTTAAGGGTTTATTGATGGAGTAGTGTCTTCTGGGAGTGTGTGTGTGCGCGTGTCGGGCCAAGAATGGATTTCTGGTGATAATGGGTGCAAGATTGCTTAACAGGCAGCCATTTTGGGTGACTGAGATTTTTGCGCGCTTATTGGAACCAAGGGATTGATCCGGTAAGAAAAATAGATCAAGTTCACCTTTTCGAGAATTTTCGAAAAAATTTAGAAGTGGAATTTGGCCAAACGGACTTCGGATTTGGATTCAGCGCGCGAAAACGGTCAAGATGGACTATTTACTTGTGTTTTTCGGAGTCCGGATGCGAAAACACGCATTTCGAGGTCTTGGGGTACTGTTCCGGCGGCCGGAGAGGCGCCGGCGGAGGCTGAGGGTGGCGGAGCGCGGCGGCTGGCGGCGCCGGAGGTGCGCGGTCCACCGCGAAGGCGTGCACCCGGGCGCTGGCTACATGGCGGCTCCCGATTGGCGGGCGCAGTGGGCGCAGTCCACGGGAATGGCGCGGGTGCACGGTGGACCGAGGGTGGACACATGGCGGGTCTTGGTTGGTGCGGTGTTGTGCGCGCGGTCCACGAAACGGGGTTTGGTGGCCTCGTGCTGCGTGCCCGACAGGCGCACGTGGGCACGCGTGGGCGCGACATGGGCGCGCTGACCCGCGGCTCCCGCGCGTGGGCGCCACGTGTCGGCACGCGCTTCGACCACGTGGCGCAGCGCAATTGGCCCAAACAGCTGTTTGCTGTTTGGGTGGACGCGTGGCGGCCTGGGGATTTTCCGGGCGTGAACAGTAACGGGCCAGGCCTGTTACTTTAGCAGCCCGGAAGTTCCGGGCGCCCGGTTTTGGGCCAAAAGTCCAAAATCTGGATTTTTTCAAGCTGGGCCAATAAATAGGCTGCTTGATGGGGCTTTTTGCCCCCTTTCTCGAGCTCCTCTGCCCTTGGGCCCTTTAGCAAAGTTGTAGATCTTCGTGTTGCGCATCTTCTGGAAGAGGCCCGAAATTTTTGGAAGCCGCGACGTCGACGTTTTCGGCATCGTAGCGCGGAGCGACGATTTTTCTGTTGGAGGCCCGTTATCGCCGCATTTCGGTCTGAGAGGTCCACAGAGCTACTCCGACTGTATTTTTGAGCGATTTTTGCGGCGTTGGATTCACAATAGGTATATCTTCGACTTTCGTGTGAGTGTTTCGCCTAGATTTTGGTTTTTGGCACAGTTTTTGGGGCTTTACTGAGCCCTTGTTTTGCTGGTGAGATTCCTGGACAACAAGGTCTTCGTGGATTTTTATCTCCGCATCCGGACATCGGAATTCGATGTTTCAGGGCTCTATCGACATCTACACTTCGCGACAATCGCCGTCATATTTTTATTGGAATTTTTTGAAGATTTTTTTACAGGTGAAAATTTTGCTTTAAGGGGACTGTTCACAGCAGATTTTTGGAACTTGGAATTTTATGGAATTAATGTAACTTTGGGTGGTATTTTTGTACCCAGGATGTGTTGAACACTGCTATTGTACTGTTTGCTTGGTGGTTGTGTTGGTAAATCTGTTTCTGGGTGTTCTCAGCTGTACGACCTTGGACAATTGTCACGTTCAGGTGGGTGGCCTTGTCTCCAAGATTGATGGACTGTACGTTAAGCCTGCTATTGCAGGACTGTGCATGATAGCGAATCTTTACTAGAATGTAGGAATTGCTATTTCTTATTTTACCTGATGATATTGTCATCTCCATGTTCTCTTTATCTGTCAAAATTATTGTTCTCTTGGAACTTGACCTAGCACCCCCGTCATATGCAGCATGTTCAGCCAGACTTTAGAAAACTCTAACTTGGGCTAGGTTTATTTTGCTATAGACATCAACACTTTTATTCTTTCTGGACATAGTGTTTTACTCGCCCGGGTAGTGGGCCGAGTGGTCGGATTCCTTTTAGTGTGGGATGCTTTCTACACTCGTGCTTGGGAGCAGAGTGGAGTCTGGTAGAGGTAGTTGATCGTTCACCTGTGGCGGGAGCCGTTTGGGAGGACGGCGGTCCCGAGATATTTCATTTTCTATTTTATTTGTCACAGCCGTGTTAGTGGCAGCGGTTTACCGGTGTTAGCAGAATCTTGAACCCAGAACTGTTTTTGGACACACACATATGATTTTAGTCAACTAATATTTTCTTCCAAGCATTGTAGGTTGCCCGAGTCTGTTCTTGTTTGATTGAACAAAGACTATAGCTCTACGAGGCTTGGGTATAAAACTGGTTTTTAATTGTTTTCCTAAAAAGAACTAAAATCATTAAATATGGATTTCTTTAAGATTAAATGGCTTTCAGTAAGAAATGTCACCTTTTTCCTATAAAATTAACCACTTGAGATGATTCAAGTGGTCTGGGTTCTAAGGTCTGCCTTTTCCTCTGGGACGAAAACAACGAGAGGCTATGCCTAGAGCCTGTTCTTGTTTGATAGGGTTGTAGGTTCTAGTCTTTCGGGGTTCCCGGATCCCTTATTATCGTCTGTTGTGGGGATAGTGTAGCTATTTTGTTGAGTCATGTGGGTTAGCACCAGATTATTGACTCGGGTTTTGTTTCGGCAACCTCGGATTGTGGGCGGTTGGACCGATTAGTGTTATGCATCAGTTGGGACTGGGTTTTGCATTGTGGATAGAGTGAGTCTCCACTTGAGCATAGTGTCGACTTATGCCTGCTTGACTATGATACTTGACAGAGATACTTTGCAGAGATACTTGATATGGGTTACTTATTGACTCGAGTGGGTCGCTCCCCTTGAGTGCCACTCCGGAGTAGGCGAGACTGGGTTGTTGTACTGGCGTTGAGATTGAGCTATATACCGGGTTGTAGTACCGGCGTTGAGATTGAGCTATATACCGGGTTGTTGTACCGGTGATGAGTTTGAGCTATTTACCAGGTTGGTGTACCGGTTGTTGAGATTGATTTATGCAGGCAAGTCTGGGCATGTACAGGACCATGTGATTAGGTTATACTTTGGTAGTTGTCTTTCCATGATGCATACATGTATACATAATTGAGATTCTTATAGTTGAGGTTACCATATAACTTAGTAGTTGAGGTTACCTATAGACCTGTTATTTGGTTATTCAGCTTTTATCCACTGACCAGTTACTATCCGCATATTTTAGTACCCAGTAGGTACGATTAGCTATTTCTCGGCTCGTCGTGACCACTGGGATACACTGTCGTTGTACCTCACACCCCCTGGGTGACCATTTTTCAGGTCCGTCGGGTGGAGGGATGTCGGGACGTTCGAGTGAGGCTGTCACGATAGAGCTGTCCCCCTGATGATATATCTGTGATCCGAGATTTCGATTGTGAGCAGTGGCTTATGATATCGTAGTAATTTACTTCTTGTTTTATTATGACATTAGGGAGTTACTATTATCATGCTTAGTTGGTTTGTTTAAGTTAGTTGACTATGTTGTTGGTTTAGTTAAGATATGTACTTGATCTCTGATTGATTGACATTGTACTTGCCTAGCCGTGCATGTATAGGGGAGACTCTGTCCGTTTGGATAGAGGATTTTCTATATGTGTGGCGGTCTGTTACGCCCGGTTTTACGAACTCTGATTAAAAAAAAAAAAAAAAAAAAAAAAAAAAAAAAAAAAAAAAAAAAAAAAAAGGTAGACTAGATTTTAAAACTCGGGGCGTGACATTGATGGTGAAATTTTTGTTTGTGATTGGTACTAGATTCATGATATAAAAATTTAAAAATTATTTTATAGTATTAATCATACCTATAGCAAATTAAAAAAATTAGTGATTAAATATTTATAAATGCTTATAAATGATAGCATATTTTGTAAAATAAATTATAATTTGTAATTCATTATATTTTTCAAACCAATAGCTATTATATTATAAATATTACTACATATGTAAACCGATTTACATAAGTCACAGACTTATTTTGAAACCATTAACTATTAGATTATAAATATTACTATATATGTAAGCCGATTTACATAAGTCACAGGCTAATGTAAATCGGCTTACATATATAGTAATATTTATAATCTAATAGCTAATGGTTTCAAAAATATAATGAATTACAAATTATAATTTATTTTACAAAATATACTATCATTTATAAGTATTTATAAATATTTAATCACTAATTTTTAATACAGTTTAAAATTTTATTAATTAATTTTTAATTTGCTATAGTATGATTAATTCTACAAAATAATTTTTATTTACATTTAAATCTCAAAGGGCAAAATGGAAAAAAAAATATTTTAATCACTCTATTGTTCTCATTCATGTATAATTTATTTTATATATATATATATATATATATATATATATATATATATATATATATATATATATATATATATATATATAGGGGCAATTTCCTACGTACCCCTAAAAATTTTCCTGTTTTCAGATTTATCCCTCTTAGAAGGCTAATATTAAAACTATCCTTCTTACGTTTCAACTTCTTTCCAAAATACCTCTGAAGTTAAAGTCTGTTAGTGTACCGTTTGAAACTGCCGTTATCTGTGTATAATTACTATTTTGCCCTTTCAAATATACCCTAAACCTTAAAACTCTAAACATCTAAACCCTAAAACCCTAAACCCTAAACCCTAAAATCCTAAACCCTAAACCCTAAAATCCTAAAAAATCCTAAACCCTAAACCCTAAACCCTAAAACCCTAAACCCTAATCCCTAGAACCCTAAAAAAACCGTAAACCCTAAATCCTAAAATCCTAAACCCTAAACCCTAAAACCCTAAAAAATCTTAAACCCTAAACCGGGGCAAAATAGGAATATCTGATAGTTTTCAACTCCGATTATTATTTAACTCTAATTTAACCCTAGTTAACTTAACAAAGGGAAACAGTAGGGGTATTTTTAATAACGGTGGAACGTATGAGGGGTATATTGGAAAGAAAAAAATAAAAGGGGGTAAATCAGATATTTCTTCATATTTCAGGGGTACACAGGCAATTATCCCATATATATATATATATATATATATATATATATATATATATATATATATATATATATATATATATATATATATATATTTTCAATACAACTCTTATATTAAGCCAAACACAAAATTATTTTAGTTCCGGCTAATATTTGAACTTGTATCTATTCCAGAAATAACTAGATTTTATTTATACCCGAACCAAATGCAACCAAAATACATAAAGATCAAAAATGTAATTGACCTATAATTTAAATAATAAAAATTTAAAATTAAGATGTTAATAAAAAATATATATTGTTGGACAATCTATAGAAATCATTGAGCTTTTTCAAATGTTTGAAGTGCATTTGCACCTCTACTTAGCTAGTTTTAAGGGGTTTTTTTTTTAAATGACCCTGTAAAATTTTGTATTTTTGAAAATGACCTTCCAAAATTTGTAATTACAAAAGTGACCCTATGGGTGCCAACTGGGCGCCACGTGTGCGCGCCACGTCAGCGGGGAAAGAGGACTCGGATTGAGTTGAACACGCACTTTGAACATGCGTGTCTAAACACGCATGTTGACTCTCAACATGCACTCTCAACATGCGTGTTTAGACACGTACTTTGACAAAGGCGTGTTTAGACATGGCAGATGGAGAGGTTGAGGCACGCGTCCCACTTCGCATCGAGGTCGTAGCGCGCGGGGATCATCGTCGTCATCAGCAGCGTATTCTTCTCTTCTTCCGCCATTAAAGAGCGCACCAGAGGTCGAGGAGGAGGAGGGAAAGGCAGAGACGAGGGTTTCCTCAGCTTTTCAGCGGAGTTAGGATTTTTTTTTATTTTTTATTTTTTATTTTTTTTTGGACCTTCCGGAAGGTGCACTGTGTTATTTGTATATCAGTCCCTGAGGTTTTGGGATTTACACATACGTCCCTTAGTTTTGAAAACAAAGAAAAGATAAAAACAAACTAAACTTATCTTTTAAAATCTTAATCCTATTATCAAATTTTTTAATTTTTATGATTTAAGTCAGTTAAATATACTTTATATATTCTTCTGAAAATTATAATAAATTTATTAAAATAAATAATTACTTTAAATTTTAAAGTTAAAAGATTGTTCACCGACTCAACATGCGTGTCTAAACACGCATGTTGAGAGTGCGCGTTTAGACACGCATTTTCAACCTGCGTGTTTAAACACACATGTTGAAAATGCGTGTTTAGACACGCATGTTGAGACTACGTGTTCAACTAATTACACCTCACAAACCCCGCTGACGTGGCGCACACACGTGGCGCCCAGTTGGCAGGTATAGAACTATTTTTGCAAATACAAATTTTGTAGAATCATTTTTAAAAATATAAATTTTTAGAGAGTCATTTTTAAAAAAACCCTAGTTTTAATTAAACTTTTATTGATAAAAACACCGTTAATTCTAGCAAAAACTTTCACCTTAGTACATACGAACCCACACCGGTGTCGATTTTATTGTGTGGTGATCTTCATTAGAGAAAATAAAAGTTAAAGATTTGATTGCAAAATGAAAAGTTAGGGACCGAAATAAAAAAATTTTAAAAAATTATTCATAATTTTGACATTCAGTATCATAATTAAACACCATCACTTTCGAGAGCTTGTTTGATCTAATTTTGACTTTCTGAAAAGTTTTGGGCCTAGCCACTATTTAAATTTTTATAACTAGATTAAGATATTTAGTCCTATTATATCCTATAGGAGATTTTACTTATACCCCATACTACTATTCAAAATTTTCAAATTTATCTTAAAATTACTAAATTATCCTTCTAAAACTCAATCTCATTAGTAAACCTCAGAAAAAATATAAATATTTAAATAAATTTTTTAAAATTAATAAGAATATTTTGCTCCTTCAAGGGCAAATAAGATATTTTTAAAATTTTAAAGGGTACATTAGATATTATTCTTATCTTATATATAAGACTACTCCAAATCCAAGGGATATCACAATCCCCCTTCCTTTATGCTTTAACATTCTCGTCAGGTTTAGGCACACTCAGAAACACCAGATGATGTGAGAATCGTTTCGTTAGCTTTGTCATTCAGATTCTGCCTGTGACGCCCCACTTCACAGTGTGACGCCCCACTTCACAGCGTGACGCCCCACTACCTAAGGGGTCACCCATCTTACAGCAACTCTAGCACTAGTACGCTTAACTCTCTTAATCTCTTGGGCCTAACTACCGCCCAAAATGGCTTTAGCCGGGTTAAGAAGTTTAGCTCTATTATATCCTACATATAGGACTATTTCAAATTCTAGGTGTAGAGTATTGGAGGCTTAGTAATTGTTTGGGTGTGTCATTCTTGTGCTGACCGACCCATCTGGAGATGGTCGGATCGAGTAAGATTAGTTTAGCACGAAATAAACGAGAAAATGGACTTAGAATACAAACAGTAAAGAAACAAGAGTTCTAGGGATTTCGGACGCCCTAAACATGTTTCAGACACTCGAAAACATTACCTATTTGCGGATCTCCTATTGAACGCCCGAAAGTTACTGTAGTAGCCTGGGATTTGAATAGATGAATTTTTTTTTAGATTTGAGCCTGACCGTGCAGTTGGTAAGAGGGGTTGGGAGCGAGTCACCTTTCAGGAGCATCATTATAGCAGTGGGCGCGCATTTTGGATGCCCTAGTAGCTGTGCTAACGAGACTACAGTGTTACGCACTTTCGGACCTTCTATTGTAGTAGAGCGGGCGCCCGCAAGACCGCCCGTTAATACTGTAACCACGTAAGATGGGGCGCCCAGGTAAACAGTCGGGTGCCCAGATTGTGTTTTTCTAACGATGGACCGATTAGCTCTTTGGTTTGTTCCGCGGCTCAGCACGCCCTTTGGTGGACTTTTTAAGCTTCCCTCACCTGTTCACACTTTTCCCCACACCAGAGAACACTCAAAGCCCTCACTTCTTCTTCTTCTTCTTCTTCTTCTTCTTCTTCTTCCTCCTCCTCCTCCTCCTCCTTCTTCTCAATCCCATTGTGGAGTAGAGCAAGCGGTAGTAGCAGTTCACCCGAGCTTTTTTTATTCCTCCTTCTTCATGCCGAAGCTTCGTGGCCTTGTTGGGAGAGTGGAGTAGCTTGTTCCTGAGGTAGAAAGCTCAAGTGTGGATCCTTTTCCTGCTGGAATCGAGGTAGGCTCTCGATTTTGCAAGTTTTTGAATTTTTTGGAGTTCTCCGCATTCTTGTATGTTTGAGCTGAGGGTTGGGGGAGATGAGTTGTTTGATGTTTTGGACCGATCCTCCTTCTTCTGATTTGTGTTGTGGGTGATCTTGCTTGTGTTGGAGCTGTTAGAGCATGGTGTGGTGGTTGAGTTGTTGTTGATACTGGTTTGGACAGAGAGCTTGAGCTGTGTTCTATGTGTGTGTGTGTGCGCACTGTGCTGAGGCCGTGAGTGAGGGACTAGTGAGCTTGGAGCCTTGGGTCTGTAGTAGAGGGGTTTCTGTTAAGCTCGGTTAAGCTTCTGGAGGTTTGAGCTGAGGGCGAGGCTTGTTGGCGGAGTTCGCGTTTTCCCTACTGCGCAAAGGTTCTTCCCTGACAGTGTGTTGGTGTCGCGCCGCTTCGACTTCTTCCCCTAGTTGGAGGGCGATCCAGGTGGGTTGGATTTCTTCCAAAATCAACGAGTTTCCTTCTACATCTATTTTTATAGATGTCCAGCATGCTAGATGTAGCCATTTATTTATCTTCCAAATCTGATAATGATCAAGAATTATGGGAACTCTGATTAGCACTCTTGACATATGTGGCATGTTTTGAGACACGTTGACACTAGAAAACTCTCAACATTGGTATGTTAATCTATATCTAGACACTCCACACTATTTCTGTATTCTTCTCGACTTAGTAGTTTTCTCTTGCCCTGGGTAGTGGGTTGAGTGATCAGGGTAGTGTAGGTTGCATTTGTGCTTGTGCCTGGGGGCCGTGTGGAGTTTGATAGCTGTGGCTAGTTTATACTCTAATGTCGAGAGTCGTTCGGGTTGATGGTGATCCCGGGCCGTTGAATGTTTCCAGCCTATGTTGTGAGCATGTCGTGAGATGTGAGCTTGTCGATTTGGTTGACCATGGACTTAGATTGTAGCCTACATGAGCCATATTGAGCTCGACTGAGATGCGCAGTTTCCTCGGTGGGGTTGTGCCCCTTGAGTTCCGCTCCGGAACTGGGCATGTTACTTTGTTTCTCTGCGTGACGTCGATGTAGTCCGAGTGGGACGCCCTATGTAAATCCCGTCTTCGGTGGATGTGTGGTAGTAGGTGGGTACAGATTTGACTGGACACGATCTAGCAGACAGTGTGATTGGGTTGATTGAGCACCTCGTGAGTGAGTAGTTGCATTTTATCACCTTATTATTTTTTGAGCATAGTAGATAGAGGCATGGTAGCTGCAGTTCTTTTCCAACTTTCTTATTTATTTTTTCAGCATCGAGTTATCTTTTGCCTCTAGTAGACTTAGTGGGCAGATCGTTGGTCTTGGAGACGGTACCCACTGAAGTCTACTCTATTTATGTAGTTCTCACACTCGTCGTTGGTGTTCTTTTTGCAGAGACATCAACTTCTGTCCTTGTACCTGTTGCTTCTTCTGATCGAGATAAGGGAGTCGTGAGCTAGATCCCTACCCAAGTTTTGGTGAGATAGACGCACCATATATTCGAATTTTTGGGTTCTAGTCCTATACTCTGTGTTGTATCTTTTATTTTTTACCTTTTTGTGAGGTGGATTATGTATTTTGGATTTTATAGTTGTACAGTGGATTTGTTCTTTTATAGCAGTTTTATTTCAGCTCTAATATTTGTTAGTTAGTAGACTCTATCTTTTGCAGTTTGATGCTTCGCCTATGTAGGGATTTCTGTATGAGTGGCGGATTTGTTGGCAAGCTCGGATCGTAGTTCGACCCCGGGACTGACACTAGGGGTGTTACTTTCCTCCCCCCTTTAAGCCCTGATGTTCTCGTCAAACTCAGGCACACTCACAAGCACCAGGCAATGTGAGACTCATCTCGCTAGCCTAAGCCGACTTTGTGGGGAGTCACACTCCGCCCTCAATGGCCACAAAAAAAATGTTAGCTTGAGAGTCGCGCTCTGCCTGCTATATTACCATTACTCATGTGGTGACTCGAATCCCTGTGATGCTTGGCTATGTGGTCAACAGCGTGCAGACACCTATTTTTGTGTGTCGAGCGTATGTGCGCGCCAAATGGATGGGAGAAATGGACTCAGCGTGAAGAAACGATCAAAAAACAATTTTTTAGCTTTGGGACGGATTCGGGCGCCCAGAACAGGATTCGGGCACCCAAAAGACCGGTGCAATGGACCGCGACCACAGAGCCAAGCTAGGGACACACGTCAGGCCGGGGTGTTGGGTTATATAAATATGGATCTAAATAGGGAAAAAAACACCTAGAGGGGGGTGAATAGGTGTAAACAATAAACACTCAAAAATCGTTGCGCTATAAAACCCAATGCGGAAAAATAAAATAACACGCAAGATTTTTACGTGGAAAAACTCCAAACCGGAGTAAAAAATCACGGGACCAATAACACGGCGAAATCCACTA
The DNA here is from genome assembly GCA_029168755.2 of Tillandsia fasciculata. NCBI lineage: Eukaryota > Viridiplantae > Streptophyta > Magnoliopsida > Poales > Bromeliaceae > Tillandsia > Tillandsia fasciculata. The sequence goes on along the minus strand of JAQOTM010000590.1, from coordinate 28,189 downwards.
GAATTAAAACACGTACAAGGTGATATAACGTACTCACAGACGACTCAACCTTTTACCATACGCTCCTAGTAGATCTTCTCCGCTCGCTCCACGATGCTTCTCGAATCCACGATCTGCGCCCAACGCCGAATCCTCAGCGTCCAACGTCGAATCCACGACGTCCGACCGAATCCACGGTCTTCACCCAATACCACGCTTCGAATCCACGAACGTAGTTGCACCTTGAATCCACAAGGCCACGCGAGTCCACGCGCCGATTTAGGATAAATCGTTGTTTGTTTTGGGTGGTGATGATCCGCCGAATACTTAGATTAGAAATAGATCGGAAATACCATCTAAGTATTCATTGATTTGATTCTACTCAAAATGTGAGTTTGGAAAACCTAGAATCAAATCAATCAATATAGATGAAGAAACATAGAATACATTCTATTGATTTCCTTTCTTCTCTATATGTGGATCTTTTTCCTTTCGGCTATATTTTTCTATTAAGTTCCGATTAGTGTGGATGCCCTAGAAAATGAATACATGGCCTATTTATAGGTTAGAAACCATTGGAAGAAGATAAGGATCAAAAACAGCCTTTTCTGGAAATTTTACGGGCGGCGATCCGGATTGGAATTGGGCGATCCGGATTGGAATTGGGCGATCCGGATTGCAGTAGCAAGAAAGACGGTTTCCAGAAAAATACTAGTTCGGGATCCGGATCGAAGTCCCCGATCCGGATCGTTCATACAGTTTTACCAAACAACAACGTTCGGGATCCGGATTGCATATCCTGATCCGGATCGTGCAAGCAAAAAGGTAAAACTAGTGTTCGGGATCCGGATCAGAGAATGCTGCGATCCGGATTGAACCAGTGTATGAACAAACACCCTTCGGGATCCGGATTGCAAGGCTCGATCCGGATCCTGAACATGTCCCATGTCCAGTTTTTTATTTTTATGCAATTAAACATTCTTCCAGGTGTTTCTACACTACAAGAAGTATTCGGATCACCAAAAATCTTTAGTTAAACATACCTGATCCTTTTGAATTCTTCTTTCTTGAGATTGAGGTATATGATCCAAAGTTCTTTCATCTTCAATCTTCAAGACTTAACACTTTCTCGAAATACGCCAACTCAAATTCCGTAACACGGGGAGTGGTCAACGCTGGGACACGCGTCAAGCGAGGGTTGGAGGAGCGCACGTGCGGTGTCGTGAGGCGGCACGGAGTCCCCGTACGCGGGACACGCGTCGCGCCGTGATTCCCCGCGCCCAACCACCCGCCAGGTGACACGTGGCACGCCCCGGACAGCGGATCGGGGTTTTAGGCGCACGCCGGATGCGCGCCATGTGTCCGGGCGCGCTACTGTAGATTTCGGGCGCCCGAATTCTCGCCCAAAATATGAGAGTTGGGTCTTTTTGGATGGCTATAAAAGGGTCTTCTTCTCGCACATTTGAGAGTTTTTGGACTTGAATTTTTGGGAGCCTTCTGCAGAGAGGAGTACACCATCTTCCCCACCATTCCTAAGCTTGCTTGGAGGACATTAGAGGCTCCATTTTCATCTTCTTCCCTACCATTGGAGAGCTCCACCATTGTTGCAGTTTCAGCCAACTCCATCGACGTTTCATGCATGGCCTTCCTTGGAAAAATCGTTTGGAGTTTTTGGCTAAAATTTGGAAGGGAACTTCACTAGAGGTAGTTCTACAACTTTACTATTAATCACTTCCCTCCATTCTCAAGTTTTCTTAGGGTTTTTACTTCATCTCTGGTGCCCTCGTGCACAGGGCGGAGTTTTGGACAGAGCTTAATATTTATGGATTTTCTTAGTTGTTTGTGCATGGATTTTAGAGTTTAAAGGCTCGATATTCATTTACACTCACAGAGGAACGCATTGGTACCCTTCATGGAGAATTTGGAGGTGATTTACTTAGGTATCTTTTTCGTTCTTGTTGACCCTGTGACAGAGATTACCGCAGATTTCCTGTTTTGGCATTGTTTTGATGTATGAACCTTGGGGATGCATATTTCGTGGTGGTTGTTGGATCTTCGGTGGATTTCAGAGTTTGTGCATGTTATTGAGATCAAGGTGAACATTTTTTATTTTGATTTCAGCTAGAGATCACCTTTGGATTGGCCCCTACACCTCATTGAAGTGTTTGCTGAATTTTTTATGTTGTTTGGATAGCACCATCTCATTTGTTTATTTAGATGCCTTTTGGGACTTGAAGCTGAATTTCTGTAAATTTGGGGATGTTCTTGGAACAGAGGAGGACTTAGAACCTCAGTTTGAAGCTTTACTTTGAGGTAGATATTGCTGAATTTGCATCTTTTCCCTTATTGCTAAAATTTTGAAATTTTGCGCTAAGGTCACTGTTTCTGCGATTATGCTCAATCCGGCAGGAGATTTTGGGTGATTTTCATTGCATTGGAATCTTATGAGGCTGAGGAATGCGCACGCCAAGTTTCAGCCCGATCAAACTCCGGATCGTCGCGTTTCAGGTAGGTTGGATTTCCTTCAAAATCTGTTGGCTTCCTATTAATTCTATTGTTGTAGTGGTCATGCATGTTAGAGAATGTGCACACTTGATGTTTATGATAGATGTAGAATTGTGAAACATTTACTAGCACCCGGCCATATGTTGTATGTTATTTGGCCAGACTTTAGAAAACTCTTAACTTGGGTTTATATTATCTAATATTTGGACTTCCTACACTCAATGTATTATTTCCTTGACTTAGAGTTTATCCTCGCCCGAGTATTAGGTCGAGTGGCCAGGATAGTGTAGGATGCATATTGCGCTCGTGCCTAGGGGCCGAGTTGAGCCTGTAGCTAACACTAGTTTTGTTCTATTTTGGGAGCCGTTTGGGTTGACGGTGGTCCCGGTTGTTAAGTATCTCCGGCCAGTGGGTTTAGTGTGGTGAGTTGGGTATTCTATTTTGGGAGCCGTTTAGGTTGATGGTGGTCCCGGCTGTTGAGTACCTCCGGCTAGTGGGTTAGTGTTGTGAGTTGGTTGAGTTTCTAGTGTCATGGGATTTGTGAGGGCTTTATCAGTTCGAGTCGTTGAGAGTACTTCGACCTTTGTATGAGTTGCTTGAGTATCATGAGTCTTTCCATTCTAAGAGAGAGCATGGATTTTGACCAGAGCCTGCATATGCTACTGTTGTGATACTTGATACCGCATTGTTTTCCTCAGGTGGGGTCGCTCCCCATGAGATGCCGCTCCGGATACGATGGTGGCTTGTTAAGGCAGTTTCGCGCGATGTGTAGTAATCCAAATATTTTATTTTTAATAAATAAAATAAAAGATGAATTTTAGCCGGAGTTAGATTCTAAAGATCTAAATTGATCTACTCGATCAATTGCCTAAGTGCAAGTTGCACGAATTACGAGATAAAAAGGCTAACTTTCAATCCGGACATGATCTTGGAAATCCGAGTTGACCGTTGCGATCGTCTCATCGAACTGAGCAAGTTTCATATTCAACATTTTTCGATCTGACGGTCGGATCTTCCAGAATTCAAAGAAGAAAGGGAGCAAAGGGTTGCGACCAATGGAACAGTGTTCCTGCGCACAGTGACTTAAGTCACTTACTGTTCATCTACAGTAACTATGGATTTTAATTGTCCCTAGAACTAATATTGGCCGATTTATCGTCCGGACCCCTAATTTAGCGGAATAAGTAGTCAAACCTAACTATTTTCGACGTTCTGAACGCAATGGCGCAGTCGAAAATTGTGTTTGACGACTCTGGAATCTCGAAAAGCGTGAAAATTGTAAAATGGGACAGTTTTTACGGAACGAAAATTATTCTAGACGTTGCGTCGAAAAACTAAAATCGCTACCTTGAAGATTTCGACGTGCCGGACGCAACGGCGAAATCTGTTTTTCGATCTGACGACCGGAACTCCTCGAAATGTGTGAAATACAGCGAAAAATAGTGTATTTTGCACATAAACCCTATAAATTCTGCTTCGGAAATTGTGCCATTCTCTGGGCAGGGACCTAAGTGTAATATGAACACTTTTTGTATAGGACTAAAGATCAGATGGTGGAAGTAGAGGGTGTTTTAGCACTTGTTGCAAATGCATGTATATATATGCATTCGGGGTTGCCTCTTGGTTTCCCCTCAACCGAATCCACCCCTTCACCTTTCTCTGTAACCGACACCTTCCCTCCATTCCTCCCAACCGTCGCATGGTGCTCCGCCGCCGTCCCGTCGCCGGAGCAACCCGAGAAGACGAAGTATTGAAGGAAGGCGCTCTCGGGTTGGGTTCATGGAGGTGTTTTGGAGGTTTAGGTTGGACTTAAACTTCAACTGAGGAGTCCCCAAGGTGGACGCGACCGAGCAAGAAGGGTCCCGACGCCGGCCGCCGTCGCGCGCCGCCGCGGCCAACTCTTTCTTCTTCCTCTCTCCGGCAATGGTGAGAGATTGAAACTTTTTATTTTCTTATGGCCCATGGACCCTTGTAGAGTGTTCCTAACATTGAGAGAACTCTTCCTGTGAAGTCCGAGCCGTCACCGTGGTCCCGGCCGCCGGCGGGAGCGACTTCTTGCCGGATTATCTTGTTTCGGCCGAGGATGATCCCAGGCATCATGCAACCGATTGAACCAAGATCAAAACTGTTGATCTTGGTCTTCTTGGTGACTGCAAGCTTCTCCCGAAGTTTGGAATGGATCGGTCGAAGATCCGCGGAGATCGAGCAAGCCCTAGAATTGGCCATGTTTGCACTTTGGCCGACCATCGCCGTCCGGCGCCGCCGCAGCCCCACGCCGCCGACCAACTACCCAGAAAGCACCGCGGGACCAAGTGGACCACTTTGGTCCATCTTGCGCCGGCCCAGACCTCGCCGGCCGGAATCCACCATTAGAGGTGGCCGGAAAATGCTATTTTTGGACAATTCGATCTCCGGCGATCGCCGGAGGTCCGTCAAGTGGGTTGGCGGCTCAGGTGAGTTCTCTTGGTCATTTTGAAGCCTCCCATACACTTGCATGCAGATCCTAACGTGGGTCTTTTTATTTCTGGGCTTGCACCATTGTTTGTGGCCGAGGCTCCCCTCCGGCCGCCGCCGTTGCCTCGAGACACCGGCCACCAACCCAGGTTGGCCCAATACAACCCCTAGAGAAGCTCCGTCATCTTGGTTTAGTCAAAATACCACAGAAAATTAAGATGGCCCATCTTTGTGATTGCACCATGAAAGGTGAGCCCGAGCCCCACCGCCGGCAGCCGCCGCCGCCTCCGGTTGTCGGACGACCGTACAGGTACTCACTAACCAACTCTAGCAAGATTCCCTTCCATCTTAGAAGCCCCCAGATGGTCTCTCTGTTGAGATCAAGCATGTTGTAGGCTTAGGTGTTTGATAATGGAATGTGCACTCTAGGTGTTCGAGGAAATGCCTCAAAGAACTTCCAATTGGATTTTGGCAAAACTGTAAATACAAAACCTTCTCCCAATGATCCCCTGAGCTCAGTGCTCACTTCAGATCAAATGGGATCTGTGTGGATGTGTTGTGGGGCTTTGTCAAACTGTTAGAGAGCGAGGAACTTGGATCTGATTGATCCGTCAATTTTGGACTGAAACTAGGGTGAGCCCTAGGATAATGGCACTTTTCTGAGACACTTTCGTATACAAAGTTTGTCTGTTTGACGAACGGATTAAAAGTTATAGAGAAATCAACCTAAAACTAAAATGTTGGAACAAAACTATGTTCCGGGCTTTTAGCGAAGCCGCGACAGTGTATTCCTAGCTAATTTAGGGTCACTGGACGCGGTGCTCGCGTCAGATTTGGTGTTTGAAGTCCCGGAGAAATAAAAATGCATTTTGGCTATGTTAGAGAAGAATTTTATGGGCCAAAGTTTTCCTTGGGTCTCGTGCTGCTTCCAAATGGTGAGCACGAGCTTCGTCATGTCATAACGGACACGCTGAAACTTACGGCGCTGTCATCGGACTTCTGATTTGAAAGAACGAGCGAAAACAGGGCTCAAAACGGCATTAAAAGTATAAAAATAATGTTCGGGATAGGTGTGGTTGAGTAATTCCCTAATCATAACCTTGATTTAGGTTGGCACAGTCTTCGAGCGTCCAGTTGGAGTCGAAGGTTCGCCTGCGCATTGTCAGGTGGGTTATCTTCGGTCCGGGCTTTATCAGTTCGGCCCTCGGTGTACGGTATTGGTTGGACTCCTGTTCTTGATAACTTAGGTTATTTTGAGCCTGTCTGCCTTTGGTTGCAATATATATTATTGTTACTTGCTCTGACTGATTGGCCATTTCGTAGTTGCACTCCTATGTTTGATTATTATATCAGTCTATTAATGCTTGAGCCTGCCTTTCCATTGATTCAGTGATTTACTACCTTATGCCTGCTTTATACCTGCTTCCTTGTTGTTCGCCCGTTATGTTGCTAAATACATGATCTTTTGAAATAAATGTTTTTACCAAGCCTTGTAGGGTAGCCTGAGTCTGTTCTTGTTTGATAGGACAAGGGCAACGCCCTACGAGGTTTGGGACCCAAAAAAAAAAAAACCTACTGTTTTCAACGGTTTTCTTAAAAACATGTGTTTAGTTGCATAAGGGGTTAGTCTGTCTGATTGGGTAAGATGTTGAGCTATGCCTGTTATCAGTTCTATTCTGCCTTCCATGACTATTCATAGTGCCTCTGGTATTCATATCTTATCTTGGAACATTTCCATGTTTGATTTGAGAGTCTGCTTGTTCCGCTGATCAAATGATACACTGCTGAACACATAGATTTAATCAACTGATGTTTTACCGAGCTTCGTAGGGTCGCCGGAGTCTGTTCTTGTTTGATAGGACAAAGGCACTGCTCTGCGAGGTTTGGACCTAAAACCCAAGCTTCGTAGTGTCGCCTAAGTCTGTTCTTGTTTGATAGGACGAGGGCAATGCTCTTCGAGGTTTGGACTTTTCAAAACAGTTTTCTTAAAAATATGTGTTTAAGTTTTGTATCATTTGGTTGGTTTGTGTGTGGTTGAGTTGAGTTTATCTGTGAGCTTCTGTTGAGAGAGATTTGCCTTGATCTTGCATATGAGTTGAGATTTATTGCTGAGTGTTCCTGCATGAGTGTTGAGATTCAGTTGACTTTGCCCTTGCATCCCAGTGGGGATTTCCCGGCATGTAGCTGATTACTTGGTCAGTGGACCGTGAGTTTGAGCATTTGCATTTGATCGCCCGCACCGTTGTATTTCACGAACATCAGCGGAGTCATGACCCGTGTAGATGTTCTTTACCGGTAAAGTGGTTAGCAGTAGCAACCCGTGACCCCTTGTGGGGGGGGAAATTGCGCCTGAGGGTTTTGTGGAACCAAAGGTGGCTTGTGGTGCCAGATGGGCAAATTCGCCTGAGGGTTTTGTGGAACCAATATGGTGACTGGTAATTGGGTAATTTGATATATCATTCATTTGATGCATAAGTTGCTTGTAGTTTGCTTTCGCCTTATCTTATGATTCCTGATTTCAGTTTGAGAACATTCATTGTTTGATACTTGCCTATACAATCATCCAGCATGCTTGATTCATTTCATTCCTGTCAAGATTTTCTAAGTTGAATTAAGTACAGTTCCATGATTATATATCTGCTTAGCCTAACTAAATCTCTTTGAGCCTGCTTTTCTTTGATTACATTATATCTGCTATCTGCCTGATCTATGCCTATTAAGTACAGTTCCATGATTATATATCTGCTTATCCTAACTGTGATCTCCATAATGACTATTTGATTTCCATGTTACCTCCCCGATGATTATCTATAGTTGTTGATCTCTATGTTGCCTATCTGATTATTCTAACCCCCTGATTATTACTATCCTCTAGTATTGTATACCAGTAGGTACGATCTGCTATTTCTCGGCTCGTCGTGCCCACTGGGATACACTCCGGTGTGTCTCACACCCTCGGGTGACTGTTTTTCAGGTCAAGCGGGTGTTGAGATGTCGAGACGAATTGGCGAGGTATCGAGATAGATGTTCGACCCTGCACAGCCGTGTACTTAGTTAAAGAGTTTAAAGTTGAAAGATTTTGTAATTTGGGAAAATGAGTTGTAATTTGTAAAGTTATTGTAAAAGTTATTTTGTATTATTGTTAGTACGTAGTTAGTACTCTGATGTTATTGCCAAGCTAGCCGTGCATATATAGGAAAGGCTCAATCCCAAAGGGGGATTTAGACTCTTCTATATATGTGGCGGTCTGTCATTGCCCTGGCTGTTTTGCAACTCTGATTTAGAAAAAAAAAAAATTTACACTGGATTTTTAAACTCGGGGCGTGACACGATGGTTATGATAGTCCGTTGGAACGCCCTATGTAATTTCTAGTCCTCCGTGGATGTAATGGTAGTAGGTGGGTGCATACTTGACTGGACCCTATGTGGCAATCATTATGATTGGGTCGATCGAGAATATTGAGACCGAGTAGATTCATATTATCATCTATATTACCCCTTGAGCATCATAAATAGAGGTATGATAGCTGTAGAGTTTATTTCCAGTTTATTATCATTCCTTACTGTATTATTATCTTATATCTCTAGTAGACTTAGTGGGCAGACCGTTAGTCTTGGAGACGGTACCCACTAAGAACTACTGTTTTATGTAGTTCTCACACCCTCCGTGATGACTATTTTCCAGAGGCTTTCCCTTTTGTTCCTACTATAGCTAGCTTAACAGATCGAGGTAATGGAGTCGCGAGATAGATCCCCTACCGGTATTGTTTATTCCGGTGAGATTGATGTACCAACCCGGATTGTGGGTTTTTCCTGTACCCTAATGTATTATTATTTTGGGGGATGGATCATGCATTATTATTATTTTAGTTTACCTCCTTTTTGGGTTTATATATATTGTATCTGAGGATTTTGGATTGTACAATGATACAGTGGATTGGTTATTTTATCTATCATCTTTTATTTTTAGCTCTGATATATGTTTAGTTGCTAGTTATTATCTTTTGCAGGTTAGACGCTTCGCCTATGCAGGGTTTCCCGTATGGATGGCGGATTTGTTGGTGAGCCCGGGTCGCAGTTTCGATCCCGGGGTGTGACAGCTCAGTAGAGACTTATCTCACACTTTCAGTTTGTTATTGGCTCTGATACCAATTATCACACCCGACTTCCCAGGAGGTCACCCATCCTAGAGTTACTCTAACTCTAGCACGCTTAACTCTCTTAACATCTTGGGCTAAGCCATCGGCCAAAATGCTATAGCCGGCTTAAAAGGTTTAGCTCTATTATATTTTATATATATATATCAAATTCTAGAGGTGTCACACTGCCTTAACCTATCATTTCAAGACGTTAGTTTAACTTGCCATTCAAATACTGACTCAGCTAAAACTCATCACACACTTCTGGCTAGTGATTGTCTAACAACCCCAAGATTTGGATTTGTCCTATATATAAGGTATGAATAGGACTAAACCTTTTAACCTAGCTATAGCATTTTGGATGGTAGTTAGGCCCAAGAGGTTAAGAAGGTTGAGCGTGCCAGAGGTAGAGTAGTTCTAAGATAGGTGACCCCCTGAGAAGTTGGGATGTCACAGATTGTCTTTGCTACTAACTGTGGCACCTACCTTCCCTGGAAGGTTATGTCACGCCCCGGGGTCCAAACTGCGACCCGGGCCCGCCAACAGATCCGCCGCCCATATGGAAAGTCCCGTATAGAGGAAGTATCTAACCTGCAAAAGATAATACTACAGCTATACAGATATCAGAGCTAAAAAGTAAACTACTAAAATAAGAAAATACATCTCCAAATAATACAAGTCTGAATCTCACAACATAAGTCTCTCGAAAATAAAACTCTCAACATCAACTATCTACAATAATCCAGCAGACTGTACTACAAAGCTCTAAAAAAGGGTACAGCTATACTCCAAAGACGGGTAGGGAACTAGCTCGCGACTCCCTTACCTCGATCAGCTGGTGCAGCAACAAGAGTAGGAACAGGGGTAGATGCCTCTGGAAAATCTGTCACCAACAGAGGGTGTGAGAACTACACCATCACGTAGTTCTCAATGGGTACCGTCACCAAGACCAATAGTCTGCCCACTAAGTCTACTGAGGCATAAGATAACAAGAAAACTGTAATAATGTAAAGATAAGCTGGAAAGAAATCTACAGCTATCATGCCTCTATCTATAATGCTCAATGGGTGATACAGATGAAAATGATGCATCGACTCTGACCCAAAATAATCAATCAACCCAATCACAGTGACTGCCACATAGGGTCCAGCCAAACCTGCGCCCACCTACTGCCATTACATCCACGGAGGACTGGACTAACGTAGGGCGTCCCACACGGACTGCGTCGACAAGTCGCGATAGCAAAGTAACAGGCCTAGCTCCAGAACGGCACTCGAGAGGCGCGACCCCACCGAGGAAAGTATCTGCATATCTGTCGAGCTCAATATGGCTCATGCAGGCTATAATCCAAATCCATGATCAACAAGATCGACAATGCCCAAATCACATCTCTAACTCACTGCCTAGAAATACTCGACAGCCGGGACCACCATCAACCCGACGGCTCCCACATCAGGACATCAAACTCAACGTGCTAAAACCCACTAGGCTGGAGGTACTCTACAGCCGAAGACAATGAAGGGTTCGAACACCCCGAAAGACTAGTACCTACAACCCAAATCAAACAAGAACAGGTTCTATGCATAGTCTCTCATTGTTCTTGACCCAAAGAAGGAACAGCCCTTAGAACCCAGATCACTCGAACCCTCCCGGGTAAGGAAGTTTATAGAAAAATATGATATTTATTACTGAAAACTATTTTCACTCGAATCCCCTCGGGGTGAGGACTAAAAGTAGTTCCTTTTTATAAAATCACCTTGATTTGAGAAAACTCATTTAATAATTTTTAGCTCTTTTAGGAAAATCAGTTAGAAAATAAATTTTATTCCAAAATCCTGAAGGGCTAATGCCTTCGCCCAATCAGACAATAACAGACTCCGGCGACCCTTCAATATTTGGAAGAAAAATATTGGTTGACTAAAATCATGTGTGTCCAAAAAAATTCCGGGTTCAAGGTCTTGCTATTACTAGTACACTACTGTCACGAATATAGTGACGACAAATAAATCAGGAAAACTCAACAACCCGAGACCACCGTTTACCCAAACGGCTCTCGCCAAAGATACAAGACTAGCTATATTTACCAGACTCCACTCAGCCCCCAAGCACGAGTGTAACATGCATCATACACTAAAAGAGATCCCGACCACTCGGTCCACTACCCGGGCGAGGAAAACACTATATCCAGGAATAGAATGTAAAGTGTGGATGTCTAAAGCATAAATGAACTTAGCCCAAGTTGTTACGGAATTTGAGTTGGCGTATTTCGTGAATGTATTAAGTCTTGAAGATTGAAGATGAAGAAATTTCGGATCATATACCTCAATCTCAAGAAAGAAGAATTCAAAAGGATCAGGTACGTTTAACTAAAGAACTTTGATGATCCGAATACTTCTTATAGTGTAGAAATACTTGGAAGAGGTTTTAATTGCCTTAACATCAAAAACTGGACAGGGGACATGTTCAGGATCCGGATCAGAATGTGCAATCCGGATCCCGAAAGATGTTTTGTTCATACACTGCTTCAATCCGGATCACAGCTTGTGCAATCCGGATCCCGAACATGGTGTTCTGTAAAAATGTATGAACAATCCGGATCGGGGACTACGATCCGGATCCCGAACATCAAATTTTCTGGAAACCGTATTTCATGCTTCTGCAATCCGGATCGCCAAATCCAATCCGGATCGCCGTCGGTAAAACTTTCCAGAAAAGGTTGTTTTTGATCCGAATATTCTTCCTAGGGTTTCTAACCTATAAATAGCCCTTCTTTTCATTTCTAGGGCATCCGCAATAGATCGGTAATTAAGAAAAAATAGCCGAAAAGAAAAATCCACATATATAGAGAAGAAAGGAAATCAATAGAAATCATTCTATGTTTCTTCATCTATATTGATTAGTTTGATTCTAGGTTTTCATACTCACATCTTGAGTTGAATCAAACTAATGAATACTTAGATGGTATTTCCGATCTACTCTTGATCTAAGTATTCGGCGGATCATCACCACCCAAACAAACAACGATTTACCCCAAAATCGGCGCGTGGACTCGCGTGGCCTTGTGGATTCAAGGTGTTACCGCTCTCGTGGATTCGGAGCGAGGTGCGTTCGTGGATTCGAAGCGTGCCATTGGGTGAAGACCGTGGATTCGGTTGGACGTCGTGGACTCGACGTTGGACGCTGTGGATTCAGCGTTGGGCGCGGATCGTGGATTCGAGAAGCGTCGTGGAGCGAGCGGAGAAGATCTACTAGGAGCGTATGGTAAAAGGTTGAGTCGTCTGTGAGTACGTTATATCACCTTGTACGTGTGTTAATTCTAGTGGATTTCGCCGTGTTATCGGTCCCGTGGTTTTTTACTCCGGTTTGGAGTTTTTCCACGTAAAAATCTTGCGTGTTCTTTTATTTTTCCGCATTGGGTTTTATTGCGCAATGATTTTTTGAGTGTTTATTGTTTACACCTATTCACCCCCCTCTAGGTGTTTTTTCCCCTATTTAGATCCTTATTAACCTAAACCCAACAAGTGGTATCAGAGCGGGAATAGGGTTGTAAACAATGGTTGAAGGTGGAAACATCAATCGACCCCCTTTCTTTGATGGAACAAATTATGCGTACTGGAAAGTACGGATGAAAGCTTTTTAATTTCCATCGACGAAAGGGTGTGGCAATCAATTGAATTAGGATGGTCTAATCCAACTGAAATTTTAGATGATGTTCGCACCTTAAAACCTAGGTCGAAATGGACCAAGGAAGAGATAGACTTATCTTCTTACAATGGCAAAGGGATTAATGCTCTATTTAATGCTTTGTCACAAACTGAGTTCTCTCGCGTCTCGGCATGTGAGACTGCGAAAGAAATCTGGGATGTTCTTCAAGTTACGCATGAGGGAACTAACTTAGTGAAGATTCAGAAACTGCAAATGCTCACGAGCAAGTTTGACTCTATCTCTATGGCAGAGAATGAATCCTTCACTGACTATTACACACGATTGCAAGACATCGTGAACTCATGTGCTAACTTGGGAGAGAAGATTCCAGAATTTAAAGTTGTAAGAAAAATTCTAAGAACTCTTCCTGAACGATTTCGCCCGAAGGTCGCAGCCATTGAAACAATTAAACACCCGGACGAAATGCGTGTAGAAGAATTAGTAGGTGCTTTACAAACTTATGAAATGACTTTTCCTACTAACTATTCTTCTGGAAAGGCATCCTCTTCTAAGTCTTCAGGTTACGCATTGAAATCAACTAAAGAAGAAGACGCGGATTCATCCTCCTCGGACGACGACGAGAACCTTTCTATGGAGGACTTTGAGAAGCAGCTCGCTCTCTTGACAAGGAAGTTTCGCCGCAACTTTCGAAGGGGAAATTCAAGCAAAACTCCATCCTTCGGAAAGTCGAAGAAAGGCAAGGGTTCTTCAAGCTACAAGTCAAGAAAGCAAGAGAACTTCTCAAAGGATAAGAAAAGTTCTGAGGGACAAGTTCAGTGTTTCAAATGTCGAGGCTACGGCCACATTGCAACGGAATGTCCCAACAAGAATCCGGCAAAGAAGAAAGCGATGCAAGTCGTTACTTGGGATGACAACTCCACGTCAAATGAGTCATCGTCAAGTGATGAAGAAGACAACGCGACAGCTTTCCACGCGTCCACTACATCTTCACCCTTCATGTGCTTAATGGCAAGTACATCCGACTCACTGTCCAACTCCACTGTTGAAAAGATTGCAACGGACGATGAATCAGATGATTCGGAAGGTGAAGATTTTGTTTTAGCCTACCATAAGCTTTTGAGGGATTCAAAGAAACTGGCTAAGCAAAACAAGGGGTTGAAAGAGAGATTGCAGGATCTTGAAGATGAAGTAAAAAGGGTAACCTCTATCTCAACCGATCTTGAAGTGGAAAGGGACAATCTGATTAAGACAAATGTTTCCCTTCAAGAGTCCAATGAGCAACTCGAGAAGAATTATATGGATATGGTGAACAAAGCGAATTACTTCTTGAAGCTCAACGGCGAGGCTCGACAGGAAAAATTGGAAATGACGGAGACCATACGCCAACTGAAGGATGACTTAAAGAGATTTTCTTCTGGAAGGAGTAAGTTGGACAGACTTCTTGGTCTTGGTCAAAGAAATAAGTTCGGCCTCGGATACACTCAAACTGGAGACATTCCAAGTTCGAGTGGTACAGTATTTGTGCCTCAGTCGGTATCTCCTCCTCCGACACCGGTGTTCACGACAAGCAACGACAACAACCTACTACATCTTCCTCGGAATCGACAAGAACCAAGGTATGTTTTCGTTGTGGCATTTCAGGGCACATAAGAAGAAATTGCAAGACGGAAGCCAAACGCACACCTCAAGCACATCTTGCAATGACTACCAAAAAGGCTATTCCTCGAAAATCAACTGCAATTCAATTGAAGGAAAAGAGCCTTGGTAGTACACCGCTCAAGACGACATCATCAAGGAGCAGCAATTCTTCAAGCAAGACGCTCTCACCTAGGAAATCAACTTCACGATCATTACCGACGCACTTCCAAAAAGGTTTGGGTGCGCAAAGGTGAAATCTTTCCCTGTCTTGCTACCAATGTTTCCTTGCATGCATATGATAGTTCGTCTTGGTACCTGGATAGCGGGTGTTCCCGTCATATGACCGGCGATAAAAACTGTTTTCAAACATTTGAGAAAAACTCCGGAGGACTTGTTGTTTTCGGAGATGGTCGGTCTTCCAAAATTGTTGGAAAGGGAACGGTAGCTATTCCAGATGGCCCGGTTCTAGATAATGTGTTATTTGTTCATGGCCTTAAGACTAACCTCATAAGCATAAGTCAACTGTGTGATAGTGGTTATTCAGTTAATTTTTCATCTGATAAATGCACTGTAACTGACATGAACCATGCTTTCTTTTTAAAGGGGGTTAGATCAGAAAACAATTGTTATGTAGTTCCTTCTAAGATTTCTGAAAAATGTAACCTAGCATCTTTGAAAAATGAAACACTTTGGCATGAAAGGCTAGGTCACATAAACTTTAAGGAACTTGCTAGAATTTCAAATAAAGATGTGGTCAAGGGGGTTCCGAAACTTTCTTTTGAACAAAACCTTGTGTGTGGCGGTTGCCAAAAGGGAAAACAGTCTAGGACTGCACACAAGAATTTGAACCACATAGGTACAAAACGGCCTTTGGAACTTTTGCATATGGACTTAATGGGGCCAACTCGTCAACCATCTCTGGGAGGTAAATGGTATATTTTCTTGTTGGTTGATGATTTTCTAGATATACTTGGGTAGCTTTCTTAAAAGAAAAAGCTGATACCTTTGATTCTTTTCTCGAAATCTGCAATCGTATTATGATAGAAAAGAATGATAGGATTACTCGAGTTAGGAGTGATAGAGGTGGGGAATTCATAAATTCCAAATTCATTGATTTTTGCACTTCTAATGGCATTAAACATGAATTCTCCGCACCTTACACACCTCAACAAAATGGTGTAGTCGAGCGCAAAAACAGGGTCGTACAGGAAATGGCACGTGTTATGCTTCACAGCCGGAACTTACCTTTTTATTTTTGGGCTGAAGCGGTGAACACTGCTGTTTATGTTATCAATCGCGTGTATTTGCGCCCGGGGACATTGAATACACCATATGAACTTTGGTTTTGTAGAAAACCTAACATCAAATATTTTCGCATCTTTGGGAGTCGGTGTTTTATTTTACGTGATCGTGAGAATCTTGGAAAATTTGACTCTCGAAGTGACGAAGGGATTTTCTTAGGTTATTCTACAAACAGCAGAGCATATCGAGTTTTTAACTTAGAATCTAAGACGATCGTAGAATCGATAAATGTTAAGGTAGATGAAGCTTTTCACTTTGAATCTGAAAAATCTACCCTCGATATCTCTCTTGATGATGATACACCTGCTAATGCATCTTCTTCTAACAATTCTTTCGATAATAATGTTGATGCATCTAACGGTTCTTCAAGCTTATCTGATGTGCAGGAATCATCTCGTGTACCTCCGCCTACTCCTCTACCTCAAACGTTACGCATCTCCAAGGATCACCCTGAATCGAACATAATTGGAGATCCACAAGAAGGAGTTAGAACACGGAGACAATTGGTTTGCGGATTTGCATGCTATGTATCTCAAATCGAACCAAGGAATGTTGATGAAGCTCTCCAAGATGATTACTGGATTAAAGCAATGCAGGAAGAGCTCCATCAATTCGAGCGAAACAAAGTCTGGGAACTGACGAAGCCTCCGAAGCAACACAATGTGATAGGTACCAAATGGATCTTCAAGAACAAGAAAAACGAAGAAGGTACTATCATCAGGAACAAAGCAAGGTTAGTTGCTCAAGGCTATTCTCAAGTAGAAGGTATAGACTTTGATGAAACTTTCGCCCCTGTAGCTAGACTCGAGTCCATTCGTATATTGTTTGCGATCGCTTGTCATTTTAAAATCAGATTATTTCAAATGGACGTTAAGAGCGCCTTTTTAAATGGATTTTTAAATGAGGAAGTTTATGTAGCTCAACCGAAAGGTTTTGTGGATCATAAACTACCTAACCATGTTTTTCGTCTGAAAAAGGCTCTTTACGGTCTGAAACAAGCACCGCGAGCATGGTACGAAAGGTTGACAAAGCACCTTTTGGAAAAGGGCTACACTCGAGGGGGAGCTGACAGGACTCTCTTTGTGAAGCATTATCAAAACAATTTCATAGTTGCTCAAATCTATGTCGATGACATTGTTTTTGGAGCAACGAGAGATAATGATGCTTCTAAATTCGCGGAGACCATGGAAAGCGAATTTGAGATGTCCATGATGGGCGAATTGAATTATTTTCTTGGATTACAAGTTAAACAAAACGATGAAGGAATTCACTTGTGTCAATCCAAGTATGCACTGGAGTTGGTCAAAAAGTTTGATCTTGAAAATTCTAAGGATTTTCCGACTCCAATGGGAACTAGCCATAAGGGACTTGGAAGTGAATCACAAAGTGAGAATGTAGACGAGAAACTGTACCGCAGTATGATTGGAAGTCTACTATATCTCACGGCTAGTCGCCCGGATATATCCTTCAGTGTTGGGATTTGTGCGAGATATCAATCAGCACCGAAGGAGGTTCACCTGAAAGCGGTGAAACGGATCATCCGGTATATCAAAGGTACAATCAATTTCGGAATTTGGTATCCTATGGGAACGACTTTGGATATTGTTGGATACTCAGATGCCGATTGGGCTGGATCGGTGGATGACCGGAAAAGCACGAGTGGTGCATGCTTCTATCTTGGCCACTGCCTTGTTGCATGGCACAGTAAAAAGCAGAACTGCATAGCACTCTCGACTGCCGAAGCGGAGTACATTTCTGCAGGAAGTTGTTCAACCCAATTGATTTGGATGAAAAGCGTGTTGAGCGATTTCCGGATTTCAACATCTTCGGTAACCATTTTATGTGACAACACTAGTGCTATTAACATTTCTAAAAACCCTGTGTTGCACTCTAGAACAAAACATATTGAACTTAGATATCATTTTCTTAGAGAGCTAGTTGAATCAAACATTCTTCAACTGTCATATATTTCAACTGAGGATCAATTAGCTGATATCTTAACAAAACCTTTGGATCAAAAACGTTTTATTCACTTGCGTAAAGCAATTGGCATGCTTTCCTTGAAATAAACTCTTTTGAAACCTTTGCTTAGGTTAGGTTTTGTTTTTGTTTTTGTTTTGTTCTTTATCTATGTTTTGTACATAGGACATTAATTGAGCATAAATCATAATTGACTTTAATTGCATCCTTTTATGCATTTAGAAATTTATTATGCTTTTGATGTCATAATATTTCAATGTTGCAATGATCATTTACGTTAATTAAACCATCTTTTAAGTGATCAAAGTCAATTTCTCTCTCAATGATCTCTTGGTATAGTCATTATCATATTTGATTGCTTAGTCGAGTATGAATTCGAGATCAATGGTTTGGTTGAATACCTTATATATTAAATAATTGATAGCCAATTGAGGGGGAGTCAATGAAATGTAAAATGCTCAAAAGATGTGGAAAGAGTTACATCCCAATGAGGAGTGTGAAAACTACCACCACATGGAGAAAATGAAAGAAAAAGATACTCCATGAATGAAAAGCAAATTTTTGTTTTGAAAATTGTTGATGAAATTCATATTGAAATACTTGACTCAGTCGTATTTCATGGTTGGTATAAGGTGGGATTTTTGATAAAAGATGCTCAAAGAGCCACTCCTTCAACAGATTGTCTAGATATATTATCTAACTTATCTGGGATTTCAAACATCTATTGATCTTGGTATTTCATTTTCTTTACCAAAATTGATGATTTGATAAAGGCATTACACATAAGATCAGGATAGATGTAATTGAAGTTGTTCAACTTTAAGTGTTTTAACTTTCGTAAATTTTCGTTTCATTTTTGGATATTTTTGATAGATTTTGCATAATCTATTTCTTGTTGTATGAAACGATGTCATTTGTTTAAAGTTGACATGGTAAAGTGCTTACATACTTTTTCTGGATTTTATTGAATTTTTCTAAATTTTTCTGAAGAAAAAGTTGTAGCCGATCCGGATCGGGCAAGTGATCCGGATCCCGAACGCAGGATTTTTCCTGCGGGTAGCCGATCCGGATCACATTCTCGATCCGATCCGGATCACGGCTAGGGTTTTTATAAAAACAAGAGATTTTGATTTCTTTTACCCTAATCTTTGGTTTTCAAGTCTCTAGAGTTTCTCTCTCTAGATTTCTTGCTTCTTGGAGCTTCAAAACTCAAAGTTCTTCGGATTCAAGTAAGTTTTATTGATCAAAACTCGGTTTTTCACAGTTTTTGTTTTTCATCAAACGTGAGTTGAAATCTTGGATCTTTTTCGTTTGTGAATGGTTTTTGATCAAATTTCTTTTGAAATAAGAACTCTGGGTCAATTAGTTTTGCTTTTATGCTGGGATTTCTCTGATTAACGAGTTTTTAGGCTTCGATTTCTAAAAATTCGGTTTTAGGGCATAAAAGAGGAATTTTTGTAAATCATGGAATTGATCTATTTTTAAAATTCTTTTTGGAAAACTAATTTGATTCTTGGCTTCTCTACATGATTATGATTGTCTAGGTACAATGTTTTCAAATTTTTCAAAATTGACGATTTTTCATATGTTCTTGAGTTGGTTTTCACAGGACACTTTCTTAAACTCAAAGCACTAGAATCAATGGCATTCTCCTGGTTGATTCTGTTACTGGTCACAATGGTGCCCGGAGTTCATCTGTTAAAGAAGAACCAGGCGTCTCAACTCGAGACAAACCGAACGAAGCCAATGAAGACAGCTCAGATTACGATGACGAAGAATGGGACGAATTCTTCAAGGATGTTCAACGAAAAATTGATGAAGGAGGACAGGAAATTCACCAAAGGAAAGAGACTTATGAAATCTGCCTCCACGACCAGACAATATACAAGAAGAAGAAATGTCCAAAGAAGTACGAGTCAGCATAGTGGGCCTCTCACCAGAGCACGCTCACTTTCTGGAATTCTGCAAACTGAATCTCCATGGACTGCAGGACCAGATGCACCATCTGCATCTAGACAGCGTCCATCACACTCAAAGACACGGACAACTGAGACAGAGATTTTGGAATCGATTCGTCAGGAACAACAAAGACTCTCTGCTACACAAGAAAGAATATCGAAAGAGCTTCAGCAGATTTCCTCTGAACACAAGAAGATCAAGAAAAAGTACTCAAATTTAAGAATTTGCTTAAAGGGATTTTGAGCAAGCTGAGCTGTACTAGTTCAGATTCTTCAGACTGAGCAGCACCTTCTGTTCACTTTGTCTACTTTAGCTCTTAGTTTTCAGGACGTTGTTTTTCTTTTCTTTTAGTTTAGTTCTCAGTTTGTGCATATTTTAGAACTTTTTTTTACTCTCCTTACATATTGTAGCTCATGCTACGTTTTGGCTTTGTTTTGTGACAAAAAGGGGGAGAGAGTTAGAGAGAAACTTTGAACAATGAACTTTGAACAATGATTGTGAATATCAATGATATCAAGGTAAGTATGACCTCAACTCAACTTTGGTTTTTCTTTTGTGATTTGTGACATGCTTCTATACTAACTATTCGACTAACTATTTGGGCATGTAATATGACTAACAAGTTGATGTTGGACTAACATACTTTGACATTTGGTTTTCAACTGCTTAGAAGATATGTTGGTTTTAACTATGATTCTCTTACATATCTGAATTTTTCAAATGTCATGATGAGAATAAACTCTATCTCTGTATTTGGTTTTGTATGTTTCAATTCTTGAGGTATCTAACGATTTTGTTTGTCAAGAATGTTTTCTGTGTGCAGAGATTACAGATGTCTAAGTCTAGAGTCTGTTTTAGGAGTTTATCTCATGTTTTTAATTTCTGGAACTCTTTTGTAAATTTTTGTTGTATGGTGATAGCAACAAAAATATCTTTTTGAATTTTCTTTTGTGGATTTGTGTTTTGTCACGAAACCGCCAAAGGGGGAGATTGTTACGGAATTTGAGTTGGCGTATTTCGTGAATGTATTAAGTCTTGAAGATTGAAGATGAAGAAACTTTGGATCGTATACCTCAATCTCAAGAAAGAAGAATTCAAAAGGATCAGGTACGTTTAACTAAAGAATTTTGATGATCCGAATACTTCTTATAGTGTAGAAACACCTGGAAGAGGTTTTAATTGCTTAACATCAAAAACTGGACATGGGACATGTTCAGGATCCGGATCGTGGCTTTCAATCCGGATCCCGAAAGGTGTTTGTTCATACACTGCTTCAATCCGGATCACAGCTTGTGCAATCCGGATCCCGAACATGGTGTTTTGTAAAACTGTATGAACGATCCGGATCGGGGACTACGATCCGGATCCCGAACAGCAATTTTCTGGAAACCGTCTTTTGTGCTTCTGCAATCCGGATCGCCAAATCCAATCCGGATCGCCGTCGGTAAAACTTTCCAGAAAAGGCTGTTTTTGATCCGAATATTCTTCCTAGGGTTTCTAACCTATAAATAGCCCTTCTATTCATTTCTAGGGCATCCGCAATAGATCGGCTATTAAGAAAAAGATAGCCGAAAAGAAAAATCCACATATATAGAGAAGAAAGGAAATCAATAGATCTATTCTATGTTCTTCATCTATATTGATTGATTTGATTCTAGGTTTTCATACTCACATTTTGAGTAGAATCAAATCAATGAATACTTAGATGGTATTTCCGATCTATCTCTTGATCTAAGTATTCGGCGGATCATCACCACCCAAACAAACAACGATTTACCCCAAAATCGGCGCGTGGACTCGCGTGGCCTTGTGGATTCAAGGTGCAACCGCTCTCGTGGATTCGGAGCGAGGTGCGTTCGTGGATTCGAAGCGTGCCATTGGGTGAAGACCGTGGATTCGGTTGGACGTCGTGGACTCGACGTTGGACGCTGTGGATTCAGCGTTGGGCGCGGATCGTGGATTCGAGAAGCGTCGTGGAGCGAGCGGAGAAGATCTACTAGGAGCGTATGGTAAAAGGTTGAGTCGTCTGTGAGTACGTTATATCACCTTGTACGTGTGTTAATTCTAGTGGATTTCGCCGTGTTATCGGTCCCGTGGTTTTTTACTCCGGTTTGGAGTTTTTCCACGTAAAAATCTTGCGTGTTCTTTTATTTTTCCGCATTGGGTTTATTGCGCAATGATTTTTTGAGTGTTTATTGTTTACACCTATTCACCCCCCTCTAGGTGTTTTTTCCCCTATTTAGATCCTTATTAACCTAAACCCAACAAGTGAGAGTTCTCTACTAGTCTGGTTTACACATGCAAACATATGACAAGGTGCTAGGTCCAAGTTCCAATATTAGCATTTTTAACACAAAGAGGAAGCATTAACCGATATGATCTCAAAACAACACAAGAAAACATCATCTCTCTCTCTAGCATGCTTCTAACACATCTCACAATCATGCATGCTTACTATTCAATAGAATTAGATAACTGTCCACCGATTTTGGAGATGAAGCAACCCACCTAAAAGTGCGTGTCGATCCAGTTCTAGACTGAACGCAGATAATCCTTAAGTTTCCACGATTCCAACGCACCAAAAAATCACTCAAAACGTCCTTCGGTTATCGAGATATGAGCCAAACACTGCGGTAAGTCCAAAATTAGTGAAACGACATCGCTGTGTCGCACATCTGTCCGCGAAACGGTGAAATATCACCTGCGAATGAGCTTCAAAATTTTGAATAAAAATATGGCTGCGATTCTCGCGAAGCGTAGATGTCGATCGAGTCCTCACGAGATGAAATCCGATAACTGAGCACCAAGATATAAATCAAATAAGCTTTGCTGTCTAGAAAAACCATCAGCAGGAAAAGAGTTCAAAGATGCTCTGAAAACCCTAATAAAAACCCAAAATTGAGAGGAGCGGTAAACATGGAAAACGAAGATCTACCTCTCATGAAACCGATGCCGCAAAAATCGGCCAAAAACTGCCCAGGGGAGCTCGCGGAAGAAACGCGACGGAGAAGATCGATGACGAAGACACGTCGAAGCTCACGATGTCGAGGAGGAAGCTGATGATCGCCTTCCAAAAATTCCTAGATACTGAAAATCAAAAGAAAACCCGATGAAGAACCTCCCTGTCGAAGATAGGCTCAAGAGGGCTCGGAAAAAGCCCTAAAAAGAAGACACAAATGGCTATTTATAGCCCAAGCCACAAGAAAAGGGGATGTGGATTCGGGCGCCCGAATTCGGCCCGGCCCAGCACTGTGCACGCAGGATTCACCCGGGCGCACCACGTGTCCGCGCCGCACCCCGCGCACGAGCGCCCACCAATCATGGCCCGCCGCGTGGCGGCGCGGTCCACGGTGGGGTGCACGCGCCGCAGTCCGCACCGGGCCAGCTGGGTCGCTACACCCACCAATGGGCGGGCGACACATGGCCTGGCGCGGTCCACCGTGTGTCACACTTGGCACCAATCGTTCGCTGCCTCGCGTGCGTTGACCAGCCATTCCCCGCGCGTCATGTGTCCACCTCGCCGCATTCGCTGGTCCCGCTGTACGCCAAGTCCCGTGGACCGGTCGGCCCGCACCGCTACCCGCGCCTGCCCGCGGTCGCGCCACGTGCTCCGCCGCCTGCCCGTCGCCACCGGTGCTTGACCCGGCTGCCGAATACCTCTAGCCTCGAAATTCGTGTTTGGGCATCCGGGCTCCAAAAAATATAAGTAAATAGTCCATTTTTATCGTTTTCGCGTGCTGAATCCAAATATTATGTCCGTTTTGCCAAATTTCACTCCTAAAATTTATCGAAGGCATATAGATAAGTAATCTTAATCCAAATTTCGCGCTGGGTCGAATCCTGAGGTCCGTTTTGCGCACAACCAACTATATCACACATCATAGGCCTCCCGAAGCCACAATTCACTCCGCAAGACTTCGTGGAGATTCGGTCATCACAGGTTACCCATCCTAAAACTACTATAGTCCTAACATGCTTAACCCTTTTAATCTCTCGGGCCTACCCAAAATGTTATAGCTAAATTTTTAGCCCTATTATACCTTATATATATTTGACTATTCTAAATTCTGAAGTGTCACAACACATGAATTACATTCTCTATCTTATTCGTTCATGAGTTAAAAGCTTGAAAATCATGACACACCTCTCTCATCCTTCTTTTTGCTTCCTCTATTTCTCTCTCACCCCCATCTCTCTTTCCTTATATCTCCTCTCTCTCTTTCTTTTTCTCTCTCTCTCTTCTCGTTTGTTTTGTGCACTAGATCAAATAGCTAGTAGTGGTAGTACTATGGATGTCTCAACATGGACAATTTGAATAGGAGAGAGCAGAAATCTCAAGGAAATTATATTTACATTGATTTTTGACTTGGAGATTATCAAAATAGTGTCTCCAAATTAAACAACATAAAGGGCAAAAAAAAAGCAAAGAAGAATAAGAAAGCAAAAAAGCAAAAATAAAAATTTAAGAAAATAATTAATTTTTAAGACCAAATGCTCAATAAATAAGAAAAAATATATTACTTTTATCTTAGAATTGAGAAATAAAAGAAGGGGAAAAAAAAATTAATACCCAATGTCCATCAAGCAAAAACAAAACACAACACTTTTATCTAGGGCAGAGAACCAAAAGAAGCAAAAAAAAAAAAATAAATTGCAAACAACATATGACCTTTCGTGAGATCAATTATTTCTAAATATCAAAATGCTTTTGTTCAAGGGAGGCATATTACTAACACTATGTATTGTTCCATAGGCCCGGGTAGCTTTGTCCCTTCCCTTATCGCCACCTCTATACCTGCCCCACTCGTATTTTTTTTCTTAGGCCAAGTTGCATAAAAAAATTTGTCAGTTTTGCATTATTGTAAAATCGGCCACTATTTTAGATTTTGCAGATTCAGCCTAAATTTTTTGTAAACTAACCAAAATACTCTATATTTTTTTACTCTCTCCTATTTTTTTTTTCTCTCTCGTTTGTTCTTCTCCCCTCGTTCGTTCTTCTCCTCTCCTGATTCGTCTTCTTCCTGCTCGCCGTTTATTTCTCTCATTCTCTTTCCGCTTCCTCTCCCTTCTCTCTTATCTACTGCCCCAACATTGACGTCGCGCTCCACTCTCTTATCTCGTCCACACCTCTACCCACGTTGGTTCAGATATGATATAGATCACGAAGTGAGCTTGCAACGAAGCGCATGACCACGAATGACAACAGCGACGAGGATACTGAAGAATTTAAGGACTATGGGCTGGGAGAGCGCGTCCGGCGGGGAGAGCCCATGCGACACCCCTAGGATTTAAAATAGTCCTATATATAAGACATAAGAGAGCTAAACCTCTTAACCTAGCTATAGCATTTTGGACAGTGGCTAGACCCAAGAGGTTAAAAGGGTTAAGTATGTTAGAGCTAGAATAGTTCTTGGATGGGTGACCCTTTGGAAAGTTGAGGCGTCATAGTTGGTATCAGAGCCAATTACTAGCCAGAAGTGTGAGATGAGTCTCAACTGATCCATGGTTATATAGCAGGTAGAGCGTGGCTCCGTTGTGGGTGGAGTGCAGCTGCCCACAAGGTCGGCTAAGGCTAGTGAGACGACTCTAGCATCACCTAGTACTTATGAGTGTAATTGAGCCTAACGACATCATCGGGGCTTAAAGGGAGGGGAATGTGATACCCCTAGAATTTAAAATAGTCAGATATATAAGATATAATAGGGCTAAGCCACTTAATCCAACTATGGCATTTTGGGTGATGGCTAAGCCCAAAAGATTAAGATAGTTAAGCATGCTAAAGCTAGAATAATTCTATGATGGGTGAACCCTTTGGAAAGTTGGGGCGTCATAGTGTGATAGTGAAAAGAGATGCACAGAGTGAGAAAAAAAAAGAAGAAGAGAAGAAAGAAGAAAGAAGAAACAGTAATAAGTTCTAGGATGGGTGAACCCTCTGGAAAGTTGGGGCGTCATAGTGCGATAGTGAAAAGAGATGCAGAGAGTGAAAAAAAGAAGAAGAAGATATATTATATATATATATATATATATATATATATATATATATATATAGGCAAAATCCAGAGAAGAGAGCAGATAAAGATGAAGTTGTACTATTTGAGATGAAAGTTACACTCTTTGAAAAAAAGTATACTATTTGAGACAAAAATTACACTTTTTAAACGAAGGTTATACTGTTTAAGATGAAAATTATACACTTTGAGTGAAAATTGCACTATTTGAAATGAAAATTACACTCTTCCGCGAAAGTTGCACTCTTTAAGGCGATTTTGTCTCAAAGAGTGCAACTTTCATTCATATAGTCTAATTTTCGTCTTAAAAACTACAACTTTCACCTAAAAATAGTGCAATTTTTATATCAAATAGTGCAATTTCCATCTCAAACAGTACAATTTTTCACTCACAAAGTGTAATTTTTTCTCAAACAGTGCAACTTTCATCTCAAACAATATAATTTTCGCTCAAAGAGTGTAACTTTCGCTCAAGAAGTGCAACTTTTATCTCAAAGAGTGTAACTTTCATCTCAAACAGTATAATTTTCATTCAAACAGTGTAACTTTCAATCAAAAGGTATAACTTTCATCTCAAACAATGCAACTTTTATTTCAAAAAGTACAACTTTGGCCCAAAGAGTATAATTTTTGCCTCAATACTGTAACTTCATCTTCATATTCTTTCTTCTTAATTTTTGGCCTTTCCTATTGCAGTGACGACACATAATGGTCTTCATAGGAGGAAAAAAAAAATTCTTTAGTTTTTCTTTTTACTCTTTCGTTTTCCTTTTACTTTCACTCTCTGCATCTCTTTCGCTATCGCGCTCTCTCCCTTGTCCTCTACCGCAGCCACCGCCCCCGCCGGACGCACTGTCCCATCTCGTCGTCCTTAAATCCTTCAATACTCTCATCATCGTCACCATCTGCATCATGCGGTCCACTACAAGCTCACCTTCGTGATCTATATCATATCTGATTGGCGGAGGAGTGGGAGAGATAAGAGAGTAGAGTGTGACATCGATATTGGGACGGTGGAGAAGGAGGAGGTGATGATGAGGGTTAGCACCACCTCGTCCACGACCTCATTGCCTCTGTCTTCTCTGCTCTTACTCATACCTACTCTGAGTCCTCCTCCTTCGGTGCCGGTGCTAGCGGAGGCGGCGCCGTCATCGTCACTATTGCCGAGGGCTGCGGATGCGATGGAGGCAATGGGGGTCGGAGAGGAAAAAATGAACGAAAGACCCAAAAAAAAAAAAAAAAAGAACAAAGAATAAGGATATTTTTGTTAGTTTACTTAAAATTCGGATTGAATCTGCAAAATTTAAAATAGTGGACCTTTTTTGTAAAAACGCAAAATTGTTGGATTTTTATGCAAAAAGGCCTATTACTTATCTTTTTTAATATGTGAAAAAACTATAAAATCCAAATGTTTAAAGAAAAAGGTTGAGTAAGTGAGGTCAAAATTGTCAAATGAAAGAATAAGGGTGGTGGGTACTAAAAAAAAAAAAAAAAAAAAAAGGGGGGGGGGGGGGGGGGGGGGGGGGGGGGGAGGAGAAATGGTAGGCTATATAAAGGAATTCTTTAGCAATATGAGTCGCTGCTAAAGTTTCAATTTTTTTCAATGCCATCTCTATTTTCTAAGTATTAGTTGCGTTATTTGCCTAGCGCCACCATTTATTCCTAGGAAGTGCGGTATATGTAGATATGAAACTTAGCTAAGAAAGCAGTAAATGTAGATATAAAAAATATGAAAAAACTGAGGTGGTCACTGGCTTACGAGGTTGCAGGACTATTTTTCTTATTTATACATTTACGAACCACACGTATAATCCTTGATTCTAGAAATCGGCGTGATCTAAAGAGAATCATCATAAATTCCTCAATTATTTTTTTTTTGAGTCGATTCTTCTCAATAGAAAAGTAGTCGTTTTCCATCTAGATTCATCCCGTGATCGACGCATTGAAGCGTGATCTTCGGCGTCTTCCAATGCTGGGCGGTGCTTGCCGTTCCGGAGGATGTTACGAGATTAGCGCCCAAATCTCGTACTCTTTCCTTCTAATGTCTTTTCTTCTGCTGCTTGATCAGCCGAGAATTGATCCTGACTCCATCTTTTTCGTCGTTTGGCTGAGGTGGTTTAATATTTGCCTTCAGTCGAGACGATACCTCTTGTCGACTGCGGCTAATATCTTTAGCTGATGGTGTACGCCACGTGTCAATTTCTCGAGTAAAAAAAATTTTAGTCTCAACATATTGCGTGATAATTTGCTGAATAATTAATTACTTAATTACTCAAATTTTGATTAATTATATTACTAATGAGTATTTCACCAAATAATGGTTATAAAAATTTTACATGAACTATAATAGAATTATTATTAAGATGATAAATTATAAATTATAAAAAATTTATATAATTTTATTTTTTAAAATAAAGAATAATATTAAACTAATTAATACCAAACTATGATAAAACTATATTTTTTTTGAAAAATTATTTTTAAGTAAGTTTGAGAAACGAATTTATTATAAAATTAATTTTTAAATTAAATTTAAAAGGGGTCGGTCAAAAGGAAGGT